>VZRW01005948.1:226342-296329 GCA_013398125.1 Aegotheles bennettii
ATGGCAGGGGTTGGCACTGGATGAGCTTTAAGGTCCCTTCCAACCCAAACCATTCTAGGATTCTATGGAAAACTTCAACGGATTATTTTCTCCTCAGTTCTCTCACTCTCCTCCACCCCCATCTTCTTGGTTTCTCTACAGCCATTGCATTGATTTGAGTTTCTTTCATAGCTTGCTTTTTTTTAAGCCTTATTGCTTATGAAAACAAGTCATACATGATCAGGCTGCCAGTGTCTGTCAGTTTGGTGTCGCAATCCCCCACAGCCCCTGATATTTTTGACCCTGTAGCTAATTTAAGCCAGATCTGACAGCGGAATAGACATCTCGGAGATAATTAAGTACCTGTGAGTTTGTGAAAATAAATAGACGGGTATGAAAAGGGAAACCCTACCAAAACCCCTCCCTGAGCAAAGACTCAGTGATGTCCTTCTTCCTAATTAGGCAGCAGAGAATCAGCACCCGAGCTGAGGGGGACCCGTAGCCATAACCACTGTGGTGGGGACAGGGAATGACATGTGGGAGCTCACTGTCAGTCAAACGTGAGACATGCAGACAGCAGCCAGGCTTCTTATTTACAGCATCGCCCAGAAAATGATTTGTTTTAATAGATGGCCTTGTCCCTCCTCTCTCTGTTTCCAGTAACAAGAACATTATTAATACAGTAAACCATAATAATGCATTGGCTGGCTTACAACGTGACGGATCCTGGTTGTGTTGCAAAATGCCACACGGGAGGATGAGTCAGGGTATTTGAAGGTATCTTTCCATCTGGGGTACTGATACAGCCTATCTTATCAGCCTGCCTGCACGCCTCCTGCTCTATGGCCCTTATCTTGGCAGCGTGCAGTTTTTTCAGGACTGTTATCTCTGTTTTTCAGAAGTAAAACTGAGTTAAAGAGAGGGTAAATTACTTGCTTAGAGTTGCACAGGATCTTTTTGGCATCCATCTTTTTTTTAATCTTTTTTCCCCTCAAAGATGCAAGTCCTATGCCATTCACTCCCCTTCCTCCCAAACACCTCCAGAAGCTACCTATGACCATGAGAAGCAGGGTCTGTTCTTCCTGGTTTCTTCCTGACATGATTCAGAGTTTGCTCAGAGTGTGCAAATTTCTGAATCCTCTTGGTCTGGGCTGCTGTTCCCTGCAGCTGGAGCTCAGGGATGGGGTGTTCCTCCATCTCCTCCATCCCTGCAGTGCAGCTGCATGGGAAGCAAGTCTTCACGAGGCCCCACTTGCACTTGTACATCTCTGCCCTCCTTCCTTCTAGATCCACCTCATGGACACACTAACTGTGTCTGGTTACTCCTCCCACGCTGACCTCAGTGAAGGAGTTTCTTAAACTGGAAGAATGTTGGGGATATCTGGGGAACAGCTCCTTAGTTTATTTGTATCCCATTATTGTTTCAAGTGCAGGGTTGGGTCAGCCTCCACACACGAAGCTGGATTTCACAGAATCACTCAATTTGGAAAAGACCTTTAGGATCATTGAGTCCAACCGTTAACCCAGCACTGCCAAGGCCACCACTGACCCATAGCCCTCAGCACCACATCTACACGGCTTTGAGATCCCTCCAGGGATGGGGACTTGCTGCCTCCTCTCTCTTTCCATCTCTCTGATGTCATGCGTTGCCTTCATGGGCAGCATTTCCACAGGATCACTCGCTGTGCTGAAGATGAGTCTTGCTCCTGGCTCAGAGCCTGAGATGAGAAGTTACAGCCCTTACCCCAGGCAGAAAGTGGGTGATTTCTGAGGCTGACAGGATGTAATTTTATAATCCAAACCTGTTGCTCTGCTGGCAGTTTGGGAAGGATGGAGTCTGGAACCAACACAACACGTCCAGAAATAGGTCTATGTGGACAATCACCAAAGGGAAAACTCGTGTCCTGGACCCATCTGGACCATGGGGTTGCAGCAGAGCTGTAGGTAGTGCTGTAGGCTGGTACATAGGAGAGAACAGACCTGTTCCCTCCTGACAGCAGGTATCTTGTTTGAGGGCTATGATCCCCTGGTGGTCTTGGCCTCACCATTCTCATGGTCAGTGAATCCCTGAGATGGGAGAAGGTTGTGCTGGAGGGGCAGGGAGAGAGAGGAGAGCTCTGAGGGAGCCTGCAGCATCCAAACCAGCTGGGACATGCTTTGATCAAAGCACATTCACAGCAGGGAGCAGATCCACTGCCCGGGGGAAAGGGACAAAGTAAATCATTTTTTTTAACTGAACCAGACAGAACTGTGCATTATTTGAAGCTGAGAAGCCACGAGCCAGCTGAGCTGGAAAAAATGTTCAGAAGGTGGCTCTTTCCTGCAGGCAGGCAGTTCACAGTGGGCTTTCAAACCTTTCTCTTTAAACTGCATTTTCCCTCTTGGAACAATCCCTTTGTCCTTGTTTAGTCTGTACTTGCATAGAGCATTGCTTTAGGAAGTGGTCGTTTGGCAGCTGTTTGATGTGCTCCTCGCTTGCAGGAGAGAAGGTGGAGGAGTCCCACCTGGCTGATGCAGGGCCAGCACTGTGTACAGCACAGCAGAAGTGTGGGATGTGGAAGTGAGGGAGAGGGAAATGCAGTCAGAACAGCTCGGAGAGCCACAAAGCAACACCCATCTGCTCTTTCTGTCTCATTCCTCACCACCTTCAGTACCTTTCCCCCTCTGTTTTGTCTCTGAGCTGTGGTAGAGCTGTGACAAGACTGCCACCATGGCTTTGGACCACCCTCCCTTCACTGGGCTGGACCATCTCGTGTCCTGCAGCCCTTCCTGACCAGGGGCTTTTGGGCATCTTCATTGGGTGCTTCTCCTCTGGGCTCCCTCCAGAGGATCCAGGTCTCCTGGGAACTGGCCTGTGCTCAGGACCTGCTGTGGCACACATGGGCACAAGTGAAAAATAAGGATGTTTTATTCATGTTGGGAATGTTTTATTGAGCAGTATTTCTCTTTTTGCTTGCTTTTTTTTTCTTCTTTTTTTGAAGCATAAGATGATTTTTCCTTTGCTATGAAAAAAGTTATTTCCACTTTTGCATGTCCCACCAGATTCACAAGGAGCCATTAAAGCCTTCAAAAGAGCTGAAAGCAGCATTCTGGTACCTATGAAAGCCCTTGATTTAAGCGTTGATTCCTCGCAGGCTTGTCAGGTCCATAGACACGGGGTAGATCCCAGGGGAAAACTGGAACTGTCTCTCACTCGCACAAGTCTGTGCTTTCTGTCTCTGGGGGCCTGAAAATAACCTTTGATTATTTCTCCTGCAGGCAGGAGGTACGGTGCAGGCTGTATTTTGTCAGTCCTGACATTCAAGCAAAGCAGCTGAGGGCAGGACAGCGTGGAGATGTGATGCTCCTGGGAGGGGCTGCTTTAAAATAAGAGGCATCTCTCTAGACCTTGTTGCCCTCTACAGCTACCTAGAAGGAGGTTGTAGTGAGGCTGGTGTTGGTCTCTTCTCCCGCATTGCTGATGACAGGACGAGAGGAAATGGCCTCAAGTTCCATCAGGGGAAGGTTAGGGTGGAGATTAGGAAGAAGTTCTTTACTGGGAGGGTGGTTGGGCACTGGAATGGGCTGCCCAGGGAGGCGGTGGAGTCCCCGTCCCTGGGGGTGTTCAACAAACAGGTTGATGAGGCACTCGAGGCCATGGTCTGATGGTCCAATGGTTAGGAATATGATGGGATAAAGGTTGGACTTGATGACCCTGGAGGGCCCTTCCAACCATAATGATTCTATGATTCTATGATGATTCTATGTGCCTCAGAACAGAGGACCCGTAAGGTCAGCTGGGTTTTCAGAAGGCACCAAGGGAAAGAGAGGATGGGCAGTGCCTAAATCAGGCTCTTCCATATCTTCACCCAGCACACGGCAGCCTGGGTGTGATCACTCCATGTGATCTGGAGATCACAGGCGGCTTCAGAGACGGCGCTGGTGTGGGTGTTGTGCTAAGAGAGGAGTAAGAGACTGGTGATAAACCCAGTGTCGGTATGATGAGATGGGAATGAGAATTGGACATGGCAGTACTGTTCTCAGGCTGGTGGAGCTTGCGGTGCTTTGTAATTATCAAATGCTGTCACCTGAATAACTGAGACAGAGAGGCCACCTCTGATGGGACCATTCACAGAATCCCAGAATCCTAAGGGTTGGAAGGGACCTCGAAAGCTCATCCAGTCCAACCCCCCTGCCAGAGCAGGGTCACCTAGAGTCCATCACACAGGAACGCATCCAGGCGGGGTTTGAATGTCTCCAGCCAAGGAGACTCCACAGCCTCTCTGGGCAGCCTGGTCCAGTGCTCTGGCACTCTCACAGGAAAGAAGTTCTTCCTGAGATTCACACGGAACCTCCTGTGCTCCAGTTTGCATCCATTGCCCCTTGTCCTATCATCGGTCATCGCAATGGTGGAAGCTCACTGGGAAGCCCATCCTGCAAACACCGATGCTTTTGCCAGGGATGCCACGGTGTTCCTGTCCTGATGAAGCATCTTGGGCAGCAGTATCTCTTCTGTGGAGAGCCCACTCTTCTCCTCACTGCCGAGGACTGGTGATTTGAAGCCATGGCTGATAATTTGGAGAGGCACAGGCAGGAATGAGGAAGTCTTGCTCTTGCAAGAGTGCGGAGAGGAAGGATGGGTCCTTGGGCATCTCCAGCTCACTGTGTGGTAGTTCCAGGTTAATCCCTGCTCCAAGGGGCTGGAAACAGTTGTTCACATATTTCTTCTGGATTTGTGAATGCAAATGTCTCTGAAAAATACACTACTTCAGTGAACCTCCTGTGACAGAGAGACGGCAACTGCATTTCGGTCTCAGGTCTAAAATCCTGAACTGATTTCTGAATTGACACAATTCTTCCTGGTGGCACGGCCATTACGAGCTGGATAAAATCAGCAGCCAGTCTGTTGTAAAAAAGGGGTTTTAGTGCCAAATGCTCATAAAAAGGAAAGCTGTAAGTCCCAGTGATAGAGTGCTGGCTGTGACCAGTGCTCCGTGTGCACTGCTGCAGCGCATTGGCATGTCAGAGACACACAGGGAGGCAGAGAAGTGTCATAGCTGGGGCTGTTAAATCTGATTTTTAACTTATTTTATTATTTCAGCTTATTACTATTACTATTAAATTATTATTTCAGCTTATTATTCAAGCAGCTGAACACTTTGTCTCATAAATATAGTTACATTGCACTGTCTTCCAATATATGAGTGGTATGGTTTAGTGGTGATTGGTAGGCAGCTGGACTGGGTGATCTTGAAGGTTTCTTCCAACCCCGATGATTCTATGTGGTCACTGTGCATTGCTGTGTATAAACTAATTCTTCATATATAATTATGACTGTCCAAGCAAGAGAGCCACTTGATGACTCTGGAACGCTAATTGTTGAACCTTCTCTTTTTCTCCTTTGAAGTCCCACCCAATTTGACTGTTCCTCAAGAGAAGTCACCCCTGGTCACCCGTGAAGGGGACACGATCGAGCTGCAGTGCCAGGTGACAGGGAAGCCCAAGCCCATCATTCTCTGGTCCCGAGCAGACAAGGAGGTGGTGATGCCAGAGGGGGCGATGCAGACGGAGAGCTACGACGGGATCCTGAGGATAGTGAACGTGTCCAGGGAGATGACGGGAACCTACAGGTGCCAGACCAGCCAATACAACGGGTTTAATGTGAAACCCAGAGAAGCTTTGGTACAACTCATTGTACAGTGTAAGTAGACCCTGGTTTCCTTTCCATGTGGTTTTGCTGAGAAAAAGATGTTGATTTATTTCTTCTATTTAGCAACAGTCTTATGGTTGTTATGTTTTTGATGCTGTGTTGTTTGGCTCTGTAGTTCCCCAAATCCATGATTTTAATGCAATTATAGAAGTAAAAATGACATAGGAGTCCCATTTATATTAAAAAAAAAAAAAAAGTGTGAGGCAATCATTATTTTCGCAATGCCTTGCTTTAAATTTCTTGACACAGGAACAAGCACATGAGATAGTGGGACATATTTCTGTAAATGCAGTCTGATACTGATCTCATTTGTTGGTACTGTGTAAAACAAGAAAATGAGAGAAAGAGCTGTTCCAGCCCAGCTGATCAGCATGCAGATCTGCATAGGCTGCTCCGCTTCTGAATGCGAACCATCAGCACTGGGAATGGGAAGGAAAACAGAAGGGGAAATAAATTATTTTGGAAAAACTCAGTGTTTGTTGTTGGAAAATGAAAAGTCTGGTTTGACATGGTTTGTGGGAAATAACGAGCCGCTCTTTGTTGCTGTGTATCTGATAAAGATGCTCGCTAAATGACTTTCACGTGCCTGTTGTAGTGTTGGTGCTCTCACTTTCTTAGGAAGCAACTTGTGCAGCTCCTTTATTCCAGCTCAGATGCCCAAAAACTGTGGCAGATTTGCTTTTTAACAGTGTTCTTGTGCTCAGCACAACTGACCTCCTTTGGGGCCCTGGGGGATGAGATGCTGCAGTATACATAGTTATTACTAATAATCAACTGATTTGTTTTTTCCAAGGTCTGTTGTATAACAAATTATTTATGCACTTGATTGCATGTTGTGGTATCTGCAGTGCTTTCATCAGAGCTATTTAGTGGTGCACCAGCACAGCTTTTGAGCAAAGCATCCTTCTGTCCCAGCCAGCAGTCACGTGGATTGATGCCTGCTGGCAAGCTGGAGCCCTCTTGCTTGGGCTTCTCCTGGTTGTGGGTTCGTCTGCATCAGGGCTGGCTTTATCCCACCTGCACTGGTGTCTGTAGACTGGGAGCAGAGTTGTCTTTGGCTCCCTCTTTAGAGATTGAAGGAAATAGCATGGATCTTAGAGCATTCCCTATAGAGGATAAAAGGACCATGTCATTATGATGAGGATCATGGTGATTCTGATGTTTTCTTTCATGGTTATTATCACTAGGACTGCTCCTGATGACACAGTTTCTTTTTCAGATTTCCTATAACAAGCTGTCATCATTGCAGGTGTTTAATTTTGCCCACACAGACAAGGTGATATACAGACAGTAAATGTCATGAAAAGGTGGAAGATGAAAGACATGGAAGGGCAGAATGTAGGAGACCTTATTGCCCTCTACAACTACCTAAAGAGAGGTTGTAGTGAGGCTGGTGTTGGTCTCTTCTCCGCAATTGCTGATGACAGGACGAGAGGAAATGGCCTCAAGTTCCATCAGGGGAAGTTTAGGTTGGAGATTAGGAAGAAGTTCTTTCCTGAGAGGGTGGTTGGGCACTGGAATGGGCTGCCCAGGGAGGTGGTGGAGTCCCCGTCCCTGGGGGTGTTCAACAAACAGGTTGATGAGGCACTTGAGGCCATGGTCTGATGGTCCAATGGTCAGGAATGTGATGGGATAAAGGTTGGACTTGATGACCCTGGAGGTCCCTTCCAACCAGAATGATTCTATGATTCTATGAGTCTGGTTCCTGGGGAATGTTACCCAGGATGTGGACGTCCTACCAGCTGCACTTATTCCAGACCTGAGCCAGCCCCTGGTGGACACAACGGGATGACTCCTACTGACTTCCAAAGGCATCAGGGAGCTGGTGGATTCATTGCTTGGATTGCCATTATTTTACTGCCTTTTAATGGAGGAAAAATCTCTGGCTTTATGTATGTTTTAGTGCTGCATTAGATGCAAACAGTTCACAAATTCTGGAAGAGATGAGAGACACAACTTGGAAATTATTATAATAAACAGGGCTGTAACAGGTATTTACAGGAGATTTCTGTTTAATCTGTTCTTGTTTAGATTTTCACTCCTTTTATTTAAATCCGAGCAAGTGACAGTTTGGAGACAAATGGACAAAGCAGATATTGTGTAATGCTTTGGTTATTTGTCTCGTGGGAGGAGAGTACGTGTGCTCACATCGACTTCAGCATCGTTTCTGTAACCAGCACAGCATTTATTCAATTGTCATAAAAATCAGTTCTTTTCAGTAATTCTTCAATACTTGCTATAGATTCTTCTATCGGTTATAAACAGGGGAAGGTATTTCATGAAACACTTTAATTTCTGTAATAACTCATTGATTTCACTTTGTACATAGTCCGTGGGTGTGTGAGCAGATATGTTGGGTACCTTCCCATTCTCTGAGGTGTCAGAAGAGTTTCTGCTCGTAGGAGTAGGACTTTGTTTCACAAATGCAGGGTATTACTCTGTTTTGCTCCACAGGGCAAATCTTTCAGTGGAGCTGCTGCTTTTTAGGGCATCTCTCAGCTCAAACTATAGAAAAAAATAAGGATAAATTCAAAGATAAAGGCATTTTTTAATTCAGATCATCTGAACAGTTTTAACAGAGTTTTTATTTCCCTCTCCTCTTTTCCCCTGGCATCCCTTTAATCCCACGCTCCGTGGTTTCAGGGTCCCAGACTGCAGGTTCTCTAGGAAAATGGCTGGTTTCTGTGCTCTGCCACAGTTTGGCCTTAGGTTGTGGTTTAAGACTTTTGATTGTTCACATTTACCATCAAATTCTAAAAATCCTAATAGGAAAATGCAGCAGCGTGATGGGAAACATAAAGTAAAGGAAGACTCAACTCTCCTAGCCTAGGTCTGTTGGACCAGGTGTGGTCAAGGTGCCTTTCAGTACACTTCAGGAGATGACAAGGACTGCATGACAAAGATGATATTTCTTTTGAGGACTAATGGAGTAGGCCTTGGAGATGAATTTAAGGGAAAATTGTAACCATCAGAAAATTGGGTCCCTGTTCTCCCTGTGTGGCTATGGAGAGCGTGGCCTCCACAGAGAGCAGCAGAGCCTGTCCTAAGGAAAGTGTCTGGAATGGTTTTCCTATCAGTTCCCTCTCTCTAAAACCGAGACGTTTCCTACCCTGGAGGTTTTGAAGGTGAGGTCCTGAGGGTGCTGTAGGAATGAAAGATGTGCAATATCTGATTTGATCAATAAACCTTGTATCCTTTGCTTATTGCTATTATTATTTATGCTGTTTTCTCTTAGGTGTGTTGGCACTCATCACAAGCTATGGGCTTTGCTGACTTTGATCCTTATTGTTTGGCAGATTTTGTGAGCCCTGGTAGCTTTTCTCTGAGGGATTAATTAGGAACATGGAAATACAGCACCGGCAGCAAGAAGCTGGAACCCTGGAAGTGTTGAAGGCCAGGTTGGATGAAGCTTGGAGCAACCTGGTCTGTTGGGAGGTATTCCTGCCCATGGCAGAGGGTGGCACTGGATGAGCTTTAAGGTCTCTTCCAACCCAAACCACTCTGGGATTCGATGATTCTAAGAGCTAAACACTTCTGGTGGGATTTTGGTCACTGTTGTTACTGTAGTGTTCATCTCCTGTGGGAGACTGAAGACCTCTGGGGGAAGAACAAGAGTAAAAGACCACCTTGTTAACATGCTTGCATTCATTTCTCACTGCTCTTTGCCTTCCCACAGCATAAAAGAAGGATGAAGGTAGTTGTGATGCTAGGACAGAGCTGAGGGAGGTCTGTGTGTGGCTGTTCAGAGGGCTGTGCTGGCTCGTGGTGGCTCAAAGTGCTCACGCAATGGCCATGTTGTTTTGGTGCTGCAGGATAACACTGCTCATTTCCCCCAAAGTTGGTGCTCAAAGGTGAAAGATGGAGGTCCAGATGGAGCCCCAGCTCCTGCTGAAGCTTGTGCCTGCCTTTGGGGGATGTATCAGAGTCCCCACCATTCATGAACCTTTGTACTGGGTGCCCAGGAAGGTCCCTGAGCTGTAGCTTCCTTGCTGTGAGTCAAGAGGGTAGCATCAGAAGAGGAGGGTTTGTTCTAGACGTGTGCCCCTAAAGGTGGCTTCTCCCAGTCCTGTTTGAGAAGGGCACTGACAAACACAAGAGGAGAGTGGGAATTACGTGTAGTGACAATGCTCAGAGCCCTGCACCTGCTGGCAGCCACAACCATTTTCTTGTGTGCAAATTTGGATAAATAAAAGTCAAAATAAAGGAATAAATGCCTGCTGTCGGCAGACAGGATGCAATCCAGTAGTAATTTAAGTGTGCCACTTTTACTGCTGGAGGAGAACGCTCGGGAAATAAAAACGCCATCAGGTACAATATAATCAAATGTTTACATCGTGTACCTTATCAAGTGATGATAGCAGGAAGGACAGAACCATTTTTCACAGTGGACGTTCCAGCACGTTGGGCTTGTGTTTTATACGCTCTACTTTTACTTTGGTGCTACATAAAATATTGTTTATAATATAAACTGTTTTCCAAATGCACTGGTCTCCAAGCACTTGTAAAGCCTCTTAAAACATCAAAGATATTTCACGGTAACCTGGTTGGCAGAACAGTGGGCTGCATTGTGGTGCTCTGAATTCTCCTTTCAGTTTGAGTTCCAGTTTATGTGTGTCATTCCTACTCAGTAATAAATCCTAAACAACTAATGAAATCACGCTTGAAGGGGAGCAATCTTCAGGGATTATATTTGAAATGGAACAGAGCTAATTAGTGAGAGAGACGAGGCTGAATTATGATCTCAGGTGCATCGTTGCAAATCTGGAGTGTATCAGTGGGGCATAAATTAGCTGTTCAGGTTCTCCGTCGGCAGGAGAGTTCAGAGGTGGGTCAGCTGTGCTTTGATTGGAGATGTTATTTGCAGCTGAGGATGGGAAAAAATAATCTTTTATGCTTTAGACAGGCAATTTGGCAGCTCAGAAAAATTGCCACATCTAGTCTGTGACTGTCTAAATATGTGCCTGATGAAATATTTATATGTAAATATTATATATTATATTAATGATGAAATAAAAAAGTTGATGCAAAAGAAAGGAATGAGGTGTTCTCCATCCAAGACGGAGAACTAGAATTCATGATCTTAAGACTCGTGGAGGTTTAGGAAAATATTTATGAGAAACTTACTTAGGAAAGTAATGATGAGGAACTTTTTAGCAGGTAGGGTGGCTAATCCCTGCAGTCATTTACCAGATTTACAGATTCCAAGCACATGGGTAGGGGTTTTTTTTGAAGGTGGATGGAGAAAGCCTAGCAGGGAATAGGGATGGGCAGGAGGGGGGATGAGGACCAGGAACACTGCTCTGGTTTGGAGATGTTCAGAGCGAGTTTCAGCTCCAGAGACATATGCCCTGTGGTTCCCAGGGCCGTGGCAGCAGCTCGTTGCTCAGGAAGGTTTTTGCTCTGAGTTCTGCATTTGTATTGCTGGGCAGAACAGGGCAAGGTAATGGTGTTGTTTCCTGAGTGGGGATCAAGTAAAACTCCCAGAGAGTGAAACCTGCTAGATTTCTCAAATCTGCTCATAAAATTTCAACTATGAAAATGTATTTAAAAGGGGATCGTCAGGAAATCTCTGTAGGTGAGAAGAGTAAATGAATGGGGAAAATGTCTTTATTTTTAAACAATCATTGAAATCTATTTTCGAGCAGATTGAAATTATAAAGGAAATCAGTATCTTGCATTTCATATTCATATCATTTACATCACAGTTACACCTTTTTTTTTTTTCCTTATGATTAAAGGTTTGAGTGGATGAAGCTGCTGAGTATTCAGGCCAAGTGTTACACAACCCACCACCTTCCCAGACTCTTTGAGTTATTGCTTTCTGAATGGCTCCCTTCTCTGTGGATCGGGTTTGGTTTTCATTCAGGCAGTTTGTGGTGGAAGAGAAGGCAGGCTGAAAGAGGGCTGGAACCAGGCCCTGCTACTTTTATGTTTCTGGGCCATTTTTCATGTCTTTTTGGAATATGAGAATAAATGACTTCAACAACTTTCAGACTTCAAAATACACGTTGCTCCCATGTGCCTTTATCATTTTGCTTTTTGAAGTTGCTTACCCCATCCTGGTGTGCTCTGTTGGAGGAACTCCACATCCCTGGGTTGCAGGTTTCTCCCAGGGTTCCTCTGACATGGCATGAATACCTGCTGCCTACCTGAGCCTGGAGTTTCACTCTTGCCCTATGGCGAGATATATTTAAACAGTCCAGGTACTGTTACCTCTGTCCTTGTGTCTAACCTATGGGTAGAGTTACCAGACCCTTAGTTGTTAGACTAGAATTTTTCCAGAAAACTCTTAATGCTTTTATGTAAAACAACAATCAAAATCTCTTCTATAAAATCCTCAGTGAAAGATGATAGAAAATGATTTCAGCATGGTGCATAAGCAGTATGGCTTTGTATGTAATTTATCTGAACAGACCAAGGGAGGAAAAATAAATGGAAATAATTGATGGCTTGATCAGGAAAGCAAAATACTAGGAGCTTTTTGACATTCAGCAAGGTCAAAGGCAACGTGTGTTTAGGGACCTGGAGAGGTAATGAATATGCAAACACTGGCAACATGAAAAGTTGTAAATGAGAATGAGATCATTTGAATTTTTTCTTATTTAATATTAAAACTGAGAGAACCTCCTGAGACATATCTTTTTCTTGTTGGAAATTCCAAAAGACAGCATAGCAGTGAGTACCCCAGAACCTGAAGCATAAACACGGATGTTACTGGAAAAAACTGAATTATTCATGGAGGTTTCTTTTTGACAATTGGTCATCTAGAAGATAGTCTTACACCACAATGCTTTGTATTGTGCATTAGGCCATGTCCCATTTTAAAGTAATTGTGCTGTGATATGGTGAAAGAGAGACCAAGTTCACTATTAATAACTAATTAAAAGGTAGGAATTGAAGGGCAAATGTACACAGTGAGTTGCAACCAAAAGGCATTGAGGGAAATTCATGAGACTCTTCAACAGGGCTTGTGGCATCCACTGAAATCCCCCAAATTCTCAGGAGAAGAAGGTGAACAGCAGAATGAGGAGGAATGTTGCAGTTCAAAAAAAAAAAAGGAGTTGGGGAAAAAAAAATATACCAGAAAGGTCAGCAAACATCATGACAGGACCCCAGCAGTTCTGCTGGAGGAGAGAAGGGTGGCAAGGGCTCTGGAGCTCCAAAAGTGGTGACTGGGGAGGGGGGTGCCAGGGTGCCAAGTCCATGGCTACTCTGAGCAGGGAAATGTCCTTCGAGGAGAACTGGGAGTAGCCAAGTCAACAGCCAACCAACTCATGGAGTGATCAATTGAATAATAGAGTTGTCCATTAGGAAATTTTTTTTTGCCATTGGCCATTTTAACTGCAGAAGATGCTAAGTAAATATATTTCCTTTTTTTTGTCCCATATTATTTAGGAGACTTATTCCCATAATTAACAGAAATATGAGTTCCAACTAAAGCTGGGATTGTGAAGTGAAGCATTAAATGTTTAAGGTTATTTGGATTGACATAAGCACATCCCTGAATTCTGTCCGTGAATGCTGCTGTGTTACATCATGTACTTGGTTATACGCTTATTTATTTTGCTCTATAAATCACTATCTTCCTGTCTAACTTTAAAATGTTTGACTTTGTGACTAGAAGTGTCTCATAAAATAGTCTTTTAAAGCAATATACATATTGAAAAGAAGGTTGCCACTTTATCTGCACTCCCTTGTGACAGTTATTTTTATTTTTATTTTTTTTATTTTTATTTTTATTTTTATTTTTATTATTCAGACATGTTGTCCACTGCTGTCAATACGAAGTTTTTCAAATCATTTTACCTGTGGAGAAAAAAATGGTGTCAGCAGGCACATTCCTTTCGCTCAGCAGCAGGGCTGAAATTAAACCTCGATTGTGCTGGTACATAATTAGATTTTTGTAAGGAGCTGGTCCAGAGGATGCTGGACTCATTACAGCAGTCACCGAGATGCTGTGAAAGCTGGGAGGATCTTTGTTGCTGTTTTTTGGAGAGCCTCCTTCTTTGTGTCGCTCCCATCAGGCTTTGGGAAAAGCTGTGTTGGCCATGTTGGGTGAGATCCTTTTCTACTCTTCTCCTCCCAGCAAAGAAACCACATTATGAGTTAAATCTCTGAAGACAACAGAGTTTTGTCAGGGTGGATGAAGGGTTTCAAAAAGCACGAGACACATAGGTTGTGAGTCTGTCAACGCCTGGGTAGGGTGTGGGTTTTACACTCGTGCTCCCTGCATGTTGCCTTGATGTCCAGCTCCTCTCCAAGGAGCATCATTGTGCTTGGTGCAAAAAGATGTAGATCCTGCCTGTTGTTATCAGGCAGCAAAGCCCCACACCACTCTGACCTCAGTTTCTTGCCATGGGGACCACAGTCACCTGCCATGGAAGGGCTTTGTAGGCTGGTGGCACCGTTAATAAGATGCACAAGTGGCTTTCTTGAGGAAAGTTTATGATAAATTCCTAGTAACAGGATTTCTCACGCTCTCTTTCTTATATTCAGAAGCTTTCCACATAATAAAAGGGAAATTTCACACCTTTCATTTATTATTGGGTCAGTAAATAACAATTCTGGAGAGTAAACAAAGAGGAGGCATAGCCTGCTTCCTACTTTTTTTTAGAGGAATTGTTATTTCTAGGTAGTCCAGATCCTTGAAAATATATTTGAATCACTTGCAATTGATACTTATTTCTCACTTTCCCAGGCTCCTTTGTAGTTATATTCCCATTAATACATATTCTTATCAATAAAGCTGTTTTGTCTCTGTTTTAATCGACTGTTTCCCTCGAGGTGTAGCAGCTTACTCAGATTTATTTTATCATTCGTATTTATTTTTGGTGTAGTTTCTCCTTTTTACTCTGTTTGTAGCAACTAGTAGACTGAATGTATTCTTATTTTCCTGTTTGTGGCAGGACTGACTTGCACAGAGAAGGGCAGGATCACGAGCAACCCCTGCTCTTCATTAACATGAAATGAGAGGGGAGTGACCTTTGCAAAGAGGGGTGGTTATTTTTTCTCCTGGACGTTCTGGTTTGCACTGGAAAGGCCAACGGATGCAGTTTCTTCTGTAACTTGTTTTTTATGGGCACTGTTGGTATGTTCATGTGGAGCTTTTAGCGTTAGTCCCAATCTTCTTGAAGTGGGTCTCCAAGCCTGGGTGCAGTTTTGCCCCTTGTGCCTGAGGCTGCAGGGCAGAGAGGTGTGGTGTTGCAGTGTAGACCCGTTCCTCCATGGCAGACTGCTGCACAGCAGTGTGACATTGATGGTTCCTGTTCAGCTGGGATCCTTGGTGAAGCCAAGGTGTTATTTTGCAGACCCCCTTCCTACCCAATGGTTCTCCGTGCTCTTTTTCTCCAGCTCTTTTTCCTTGTCCAAGTGTCTGGCTTGGATAAAGCTGGAGCCCAGGGCCAGGAGCCTCTGGCAAGGGCTCTGTGAGTGGTTTTACACCACTCTGTGCTCAAGTTTCTCCACCACACTGGGTCACACTTCTCTGGCTGGCTCATGGCAATGTCACTGCAAACTGTGCCAAGACGCCTGGCTCAGGCCAAGACACAGGACATGAGCGATTTCTCCTCAACCATCTGTCTCTCTTGTACTCTCAAAGAAGAAAAATTAGATTATTTTGACATGATTTGCTGTTGACAAATCCCTAGTGGCAGTTACTCATCTCAGTGTTATCTTCCAAGCGCTCACACATTATCGGATTGTTTGTTGCAGAATGTTTCTAGGAACTGAAATTAAGGTTTCTGGGCTGTAGCTCTCCAACTCTTCCTCCCACCCCCCTGTTTTCAAGGTGGCCATTGGGTTTGTCATGGGATAGCTTTCCTCTGCTTCCCTGGTTCCCCACAAGTGTTCTCTAGAGGTTTCAGTGGTTATTTTAGGCTGATGCTTGTCCGGGCCCCTCCAGTGTGAATGTATATAAACCCTTTACATTCTTCTAAACTGAGTTCTTCCTACAGATGTGAATTATTTTTGACATCTGAGGAGGGTCAGCTCTTTTAGAAAATCCTGCTGCACCAAAGGAATGAAAGAGCTTGGCTCTTCTGTACCAAATATTTTGTGTGTGTCATGGATCTAAAACTCCACAAAAATATATCATCTTCCTAATTAACTGCAGAGAACTTGTCTGTATTGCATAGTGCCACCAGGAAAATTAGAGTAACCACAAGTCAGGTTCACATGGGCTACGTGTGCTTTTGTTCATGTCCTTTGTGCAGACCTAGGCTGGCGTTCTGCTCTCCAGGTGGAGGTCAGAGTTACACTCTGCTGCTGTTTTCCTTCTCAAAAGACAGCTGACTGCAATGTCAAGGTCAATTCACTTGCAAGTCCTCTCTGTCCTATTGATGACCTCTGCCTCAGCCTGGTTTGAGGAAGTCCTTGCCTTCTCTCTTTAATCACATAGAGATTAAAATTCATTCCAGTCTTTCATAGAGCCTGGACAGCCCCAAATTTGTGACTTCTCAGGCACTGATTGTTAAACAGCAAGGTCTGATGACTTTGCAAGGTGGTGTATTGGAACGTAAAGCCCACACAACAGTTGGCCAACTGAATTCTTTTCCAAATTATTCACACTGCAAGCCTTTTTGAAGAAAGCCACTGATTCTATTCACAAATATCTTGTATGCTCTTACTGTATTTTGAGTATTAAACATGAAAGAGGCCACACTGGTATGAGTTCTATTTATTGTGTATTTATATTTTTTCAGCTTCATTAAGAGAGCAAACTCTCTCCTGTCTGGAATGGATTAGAGGAGAAAGAAGACAAAAGGACTTTATAATAAGCTCAGACATCCACAGAGGCCTCCTGTATTTTGGACATATCTAATTCTGATTTTGTCCCTGAATTTATTAAGTCCAGCTGTTTGTACTTACATTTTCTGTGAATCACAAGATTCACGTTTGGAAAGAATTTAGTAAAATAAATCCTGGCTGGAAAAAACATCCTATTTAATTTAATAACATCAACCTAAAATTAGTTTATTTGAAGTCATTTTCTGCTGCACTGATGTATAACCTTAAGATACAAAAGCTGTATTTTCTAGTGGTGAAAATGGAGATATCTCCAGTGATTTTGATGTTTTGTTCGTAGAAGCCAGAAAGGAATTTGATCCCACAAGTCAACACTTGAATTAATATTTACCTTGAAGAAATTACTTGGAATCCTTGCTCGACTTCTGACTTGGGTATCAATTAGGCCAGGTGCAATCAAATCTGTGATTCTATTTAAGGTATTACCTGGCTTGCTAGTTTCTGAGCTCATCATTTTGGATGTGGCAGCCTGGTCCTGTTGGACCCACATTTGACTGAATCTGTTGGTCAAAAAAATGAAAATGTAGATCCAGTAACAAAAGCAGCCTGATCTCCTCTTGGCTGCGCTCCCTCTCACCAGGTCACGTCAGTTATGAGATGAAAAGTTTTTAGAAAGGTTGTTGACCTTCTCCTTTTGGTGATTCTCCTGTACACGCCTAGTAATTACTGAACCACGTGGAGCTTTTAGCCTGGAGAAGAGGAGACTGAGAGGACACCTTATAGCCCTCTACAACTACCTAAAGGGAGGTTGTAGTGAGGCTGGTGTTGGTCTCTTCTCCTGAATTGCTCATGACAGGACGAGAGGAAATGGCCTCAAGTTAAGTCAGGGGAAGTTTAGGTTGGATATTAGGAAGAAGTTCTTTCCTGAGAGGGTGGTTGGGCACTGGAATGGGCTGCCCAGGGAGGCGGTGGAGTCCCCGTCCCTGGGGGTGTTCAAGGAACAGGTTGATGAGGCACTTGAGGCCGTGGTCTGATGGTCCAATGGTCAGGAATATGATGGGATAAAGGTTGGACTTGATGACCCTGGAGGTCCCTTCGAACCATAATGATTCTATGATTCTATGAGCTGTTGAGCCTACAACCCATTAATTGTATATTTTCTTCTTAGCATCTCTTTGACACACTCAGTCTAACCCATGAGAGTTTGATCCTGGATCAAAACATGAATGTGCTGCAGTGTGTAGACATGCTGACTGTGAAAAGGCAAGCTAGGATAGAAACATTGACGTTAAATGATCTACAGAGATGAATGAGAAATGTCTTCCCTGGGTTGTGCCACACTGGACACTCAGACAGAATGGTTCTGTACATATGGGGCTGTATCTCACTAATCAACTAATCACACTCCTTCACATGAGCTCATACAGCTTTGTTTCTGAAAATTGGTAATTAGCAGCTTACTCCTCTTGGATGTATTATGCAGGGTGATTGCTGCGACCCATCTCATAACTTCATGCCCATTGGAATATTGCTTAGTCTGGGACTGGTCCTTCATAAAGACTCCTTGAAAAGAAATTTTGATAGTTGCATTTTTTTTTCTTTTGCAAAAGGAGGAAATTAGCAGTTTATGGCTACTCTTAAGGGCTCCCTTGATTTTCTTTTCAAACCAAGAAGGGTTTCTCAGAAAAAATTATCCATGTCTGATATATAATCAGTGCCTGTCAGATCGGGCGATTCAACGGTGTCTACTTGCTGATTGCTTCTAGATAAAAAATGCACCCAGCTCCCAACCAGATATCTGTGTGCTGATGTAGGTATGCAAATTATTGCACGTGTGTATAGGGTTATATCATCTGTAACATTTGATGTAGATAAGGCCATACCTACATGCACTCCCCTGGGTGCTTTGTCGTGTAGCATGGTCCAGGGTGAGCATGGTTGGTGTGCTGAGTGTGCATGGAGAGGCTGAGCTTGCAGGTTTGGGAGGGGGTGAGTGATCTTTTGGGACCAGCGTCTGCTTTCTGTACATACCTATATCTCATCCAGCTTCTGATTAAACCGTGGAAGAATTCTGTAACTCAGATGTCCAAAGCCAGTATTTCACCATTAGTTGCAGATACATTAGGATTTTTCCAAGCCTGATGTTGTTGACGTTATTGGAGGGAGGAAAAGTGTGGACTGACCTTTCTAAGTCTGGTATGCAATTTTTCCTGGCTTATTCCTACTGCTGGAGAACTAAAAACCTCAAGCATGCACATTGTATTAAAATAAATGGTGGTACAGAATGCAGAGACTTTATCTGTTTCCCTATTTCAGAACTATTGCAGGAGCTACCACAGAATCCACACAGAAAAGAAGAGAAGAAAGTGCAAGAGAAACAGGGTTCATTACTTCTGCTCTTCATGCAGTGACTTGCTTCATCAGGAGATTATTTTCAGCCTGGTGTTGAATTCTCATGGGGCGTGAAGAAGCTTAGCCCTTCTGTTGTAATGAAAATGTGCTGACTTTATGGCGGTGGTGCTGTGCCTCCCTGTTTCCATCAGGAAGTCTCAGAAAATTGTGTTTGAACTGAAATTCCTCTGAATTTTAGTTATTAGGATTCTTAGGTGGGCTGGCTGCCAATCCAGCAATGGGACTTAGTGTGGTTGGAAGAGGTTCCCACCACAAGTGGGTCTGTGGCTGCTTTAAGATGGCTTTGACTCATGGAAATGGTTTATAGGGGAGATTCAGCAAAGGATGTTATGTCAGAGATTCAAAAGTGCCCAGAGGAGGTGACAGAGTCACAGAATCACAATGTTAGGGGTTGGAAAGGACCTCGAAAGATCATCTGGTCCAACCCCACTGCCAGAGCAGGACCACCTAGAGCAGAAGTGGAGAGAAGGAGACTCCACAACTTCTCTGGGCAGCCTGGCACAGTGCTCTGTCACCTTACAGTGACAAAGTTCTTCCTTAAAGAAGTCCAGGGTCTGTTTAAAGGGTCCAGGGTCTGTTTTGGAGTTGGGCCTCACGTGGGATGAGAAAACGTGTTACCCAAAGGGTCTTCATTTCTCCATGTACTGGATTGGTGAAAGAAACATCCAGATAACAAGGGGGAGGTAGAGCTCAAAATCATATAAGTGTGTCCAAAAATAAGCCAATACTTGGAAATGGTTTTCATTATTGGATGGCACTGTCTCGGGAAGGAGAAATAGAATGAATGTCAGTTGGGATGTGAAAGGAGAAATTACCAGAGTAAGACTCATGAAGCTTTACTTTTGGAGTTGAATTTTGCTTGGATGAGGCGTTCGGGGTGTCCAGATTTCTGTAAGAGCTGTTCCATGAGGTCTCAGGTCCTGCAGCAAAGTTTCCTAACTAAAGTTTGAGTCAGATGCAGAGAATGACAAAGGTAGTCCCTGAAGTAAAATAAATAAGGGCCGAGCAAGAACAGGCCTGACCTCAAGTTTCTGGAAAACTTTCAGGGAAAAATATTAAGTGAGGAAGTTAAAGTAGTGTAAACTGTAACATTGGTTTGACAAAGATTGATGGTATATGGAGAGATGGGCATTTTAGATTGATAAATGAAATGAGTTTTGAGGCAAGGGAGATGTGGAATATCCATTTCTATTAACTCAACAGAACTGTGCTTTATGTACATCTTGGTAGAAACGGCGAGTTCAGATGTGTCTGTTTGAATGAGAAATATCACTCTGAAGGCAGGAGCTCCTCAAAAAGCAGTCCTGGGGACAGTTCTGTTTAATGTCTTGGTGATGGCTGTGGCACAAAAGATGGGCATGTTTTGATGGCAGTTGCTGATGCCATGTAGCAAGGTTCACAGGTCCCAGGGCAGTTCCAGTTACTCACTGAAGCTGTCCTGGGGTAGCCATAAGCAATTTATCTACGCTGTTCTTGTGCTTTGTCCAGGCTTTTACTTCTGATTCTCAAAAGTAAAATTAGTCAGAGCTCAGCAGCAGACAAATGCTGACCCTGCGTTATTCTGCTTTAGGAGAAATCTCCCTGGGAAGAATTGCTCATGTAGAGGAAAATGGAGTTACCATGTAGAAAAGACCTTGGTGCTTTCAGAAATGCAAAGGTTAAAGTGAAAGCTGCTGTTCCTGGAGACCAAGGCAAATGTGCTGCTTGCATGGGTTGTTCATTAGTGTTTGGAATGGATGTAGAGAAGGGTCTGCCTGGCTGCAGTAGTTAGCCCAGTGATTCCTGAGGTATTGCTGGCACAAAAACCTGATCCTAGGATGCACTGGCAGGTGTATGCCCAATGTAAAGACAGGTATCCCCCAGAGTCTCTATGTAAGGCACCATTGAGATTGGACATCAGGAAATTCTTTTCCCTGTGAGGGTGATTGGGGGTGGGAATGGGTTGCCCAGCGAGGCGGTGGAGTCACCATCCCTGGAGGTGTTCAAGAGGTGTCTGGATGTGGTGCTGGGTGATGTGGGTGAGTGCTGATGGAGGTGGGGGTTGGACTGGATGAGCTTGGAGGTCTCTTCCAAGCTCGATGATTCTATGATCAGGTCCCCACCTGTGCATGGTCATGATAGCTGGACACCAAACAGAACATTTCCAAAGCAGAATTTGATGTTACAGGAGGAGACTCTAGGAATTTGCCATGTGTCATCTTGCTGAGGAAAAACTCGGAGATGCAATTGCACCATGGGGCTGGCAGAGGAGAAATAACTGCTTAAAGCTCTAAAAGCCAACATTGGTGCAAGAATGCACAGATAAAACCTGGCCATAAATATGTACAGATTTTAAAACCTGACAGCAGTGAGATTTATCACATGGTTTAGAGCCCAGTTGACTGAGATAGGGGGGCAGTGGCTCGGTCACACAGGGTGTTCCTCCAGCCATACATTCTCGTGTTCCTGTGTGCAGTGTCTATGTTAGAGGAGAAGCTTGTGAAGCACTTGTAAATAAGATGTTACAGTTGGAAAAGCTGCAAGAAATGAGGAGTTTTCTATAGAAATGATCAGAAGCATCAAAGACTTAATTTCTTCCTGCTTCTGCTGGTGTGCAAGACGTCTGCAAGGTGCAAAGTGCGTGTGAAACGCTGGTTCCTTCCTGGGAACCTGTTATACTCTTAGTTCCAGTGGTGGAGAATCAAACACTCTAGGCTGACTAATAGGTCTCAGTTTATTAGTAAGGTTGGTTTGTATTATTTAATGAATGTAAAGATGTTCAATAAAAGTCCATTCTCATGTTATGATCAAAAAAGGTTGCACTTGCCCAGAGGTTTGTGAAAAGTATCCTAAGGCACACACTATGATTCAGTGAATATCTGCTGC
The DNA here is from genome assembly GCA_013398125.1 of Aegotheles bennettii. Classification (NCBI taxonomy): domain Eukaryota; kingdom Metazoa; phylum Chordata; class Aves; order Caprimulgiformes; family Aegothelidae; genus Aegotheles; species Aegotheles bennettii. The sequence continues at coordinate 248,031 of VZRW01005948.1, forward strand.
ACTTTCAAATTCACCAAAATTAGGCAATATCTGATCTTTCAAAATGCCATCATGCCTATCAGCTGGTTGTGATGCTATGGGTTGAAATGAGATGTTCTCCTGGTTACAAACCGTGGCAGAGAGTTGGCATCTGTGTAATGGACTTGTGCAATTCTAGAAGTAAAGAGAGGCAAGATTTGTGGAGTAGAATGGTGAGAAAAGCAAAGAGAACTCAAGGCACTCGGGAAGGGTGTGCTGGTATATTTTTCATAGCAATGAGGTAGAATAAACCCAACAATACCACTAACTATGCAGAGCTCCAAAATACATCCAGTACAAGCCCTGATGAAGTTCAGAGAGGAAATGAAAATAGAGAAAAACATATTTCTTCAATAACCTTGAAAATTCAATTTTGGAGATAAAACAGAGCTTGATAAAATTGGTTGAGAGGTAGATGAACTAGAAGAGTAGAGGAAACAACTGGAAGAAAGAATAGCAGTATATAGATTTACTGAAAATAAAAAGGCAATCGTGTAAAACATGGGGAAAAAACAGAGAAGAAATAACATAAAATTTTATGGAATCCTGTGAGAGGAGGAAAACAATTAAATGCTGGACTTTATTCCCTTCTGCATAAAATTGCTAGCCACAGAAGGCAAATCTGGCTGCACAGAAAACACCCCCAGAAGCAGAGGATTAGTTCTTTATTTATGCATTTGTTTTTTGGGGTTTTTTTTTGTACCTTTATTTATTTATTTGAAACTGAATCTGAATACAAATCCAGGCCCAAGATTCATGAGCAGAGCCTGCTTCATTCCAAAGGCAGTGACTTATTAGTAGTCTTCTCAATGGGGATTAAATTATTCACAGTGATTGGCACTGGGGAAATACAAACGGACTCTGAGATGGGCTCTCATGCTGCTGTGTTAGGGCAGAGCTGCTGACCATGAAAGTGCCAAGTCGTTTGGCCTTGGCTGAATGAGCCATGGGATACTGTGTGCTGCTTTCTTTTTAGGATCTTGTAACTCTGCCTTTCCCCGTGGCTGCCCATGGGTGTGGAGCACCATGATGAGATGAAGCTGTTTTGGGGAGATGTTGGTGTAGGAGAGTGGGTGACTCGTACCTGCCCAGCTGCACCATTGGAATGTTTGGCTTCAAATGGCCCTGTTGTTGTTCCTATGTGGCATCTGGAATAGGCTGCCCAGGGAGGTGGTGGAGTCACCGTCCCTGGGGGTGTTGAAAAAATGGGTTGATGAGGCACTTGAGGCCATGGGCTGATGGTCTAATGGTCAGGAATATGATGGGATAAAGGTTGGACTTGGTGACCCTGGAGGTCCCTTCCAACCATAATGATTCTGTGATTTTATCTGATTCTTTTTCCTGGTTCTGCATAGCTCAGTATCCTTAAGAGCCACACTGGAATCTCCTTTCTCTCCATGTTGTAGTTGCCCGTTTGCTGGCCAGGCTGGAGACAACTCAAAGAAGGGGATGTCCAACAGAGGCAACATCTAGTAGACACTGTGGCCTTAATTTGATGCAAGGGCATTTTTCAGCATGAGGAACAACTGAACAAACAAACTCAGAGCTCATCCCACCATCACCAAAACTACTACAACAAATTCTGGTGGCAAATCCTTCCCAGCATTCACATGTGAGCAGTAGGGTGGAAGGATGTGGGACCATGAAGGAAGGAGACAAGGGGTTCCTTCGGCTCTTACTGGAAGGAAAGCTGAGCTGTTATGAGACTGATTGCTGCTAGCAACTCTGCCTTCTTCAAGAAGCAGACTAAGGCAAAGGCTTTTAAAAATAAATGTGCAGAATTGTTTGAAGTCCATTTTTCAATCTCGGTCTTTGAGTCGGGGACTCAGTAGGCAGTGGTGTGTGGACATCTCAGCCTACAGGATTGATTCAGCTTGGTTTCTCTATTTCTGCACCTTGTTCTCTTGGACCTGGTGGACCCAGGTTTACGTGCAAAGGGCTGGAGACAGTTGTGGTACTGGTGGCCCTTTGCTGTGTTCCCCATCCAGGATCTCTGGTGTTCCTCTGCAGGAGCTCTTTTATCTCATTGCTGTCTCCAGTGTCAGTTGCTGCCTCCATCGCTGGGGTTCTGTCAATGTTTCTTCCTCTCAAATAGTTTGCTCTCTAACAAATCCCTCAGGTGAGTAAGGGAAGGCAGCAGTTTCAGGAGCTTTCCTTGTTGTATTCCTGCTTTCTCTAGTGTCTCTTCTTTCCAAAACATGTATTCAGGTCAGCAAAAATGTCTCAAATCCAGCAACTGGTTGGCTGTTGGGCAGAGCTGGTGTATATACCTATCAGGACTGACTTATTTTTCTGTTGGTAGTAATGATCGTTAATGGATACTGCAGTTCTTAGCACTATCCACTGTGTGTCTTGTGGTTGCATTTGCTTAGTTTTATTTTTAGAGAGCCTCAGATTTCATTAGAGAGGGCAGCAGATACATTTTCTGCAGTGCGTGTTTTGTTTTTTCAATTGAATTATGGCATGTTCAAAATCACAAGTGGAGCTGTCATAGCCCCCAGCTCATTAGATGATCTAATACAATGTTTTCAGCAAGCTATCTTGTCAAAGCAAAGACTGGTGGTGGATTAAAGTGTCACAAAAGCTTTAGAAAGGGATTTTTGGATTGGCTTGGCTTTGCTTCGGTTTTCTTCACTACTGTTCCAGAAGGATTCACACCAAACCACAGGGTGACGGTTAGAACATTTGCATGCAGTATTTTAAAGACTGGTATTTTTAAGTCCATACTTTATTTGATTTAGAGAGAGGGTTTGAGTCCTCGTTAATGGGCACCTTCTCTGAATGTTGTAGTTAATAACTATTTATGCAAGCCAGAACAACTGCTTCTAATGCAGTGTCTAGCTCCAGCAGCTTGGTGAGCCTGGGCTGTTGTGATCTTGATGGGTAGGCTTGAAGGTGGTGCCAGAGCCAAAACGATTGTTTTGGTAAGATCCTTCCAAGCAAAGAGCTATCACACCTGAATCGCTGGAAGTGGAAACAAGTGGCTAAAGTCTCCTAAAGCCAAATTCTCGGAAATAGATGCCTGGCTTTTGCTCTGAATACAGATATTGATGCATCCTCATAGCTTTGAGGGTCAAAGTTGTTTTATTTGTGTGTTTCCCGTGAGTGTTATAATCTTTGAAGTGTTACAAGGCCACCATTTCCCATCATTTTTCATTGTGACACAGAGCAAACACCAACCTCAGAACACAGCATTTTTTCTGGGTAGGGAGCTGTTGTCTTCTGGGCAGGCCCATTAATTAGGTGCTATCTCCAAGTTACAGCCTTTAACACAGCCTTTCTGAAAGCCGACAAAGTGGCATCACAAAGTTTTATTTGTCCTGAAGAAAATGCAATTACATTAAGAAATTGCTTTGAGGAGCTAAACAGCAGTGAAATCTCGAGGTGATGATTTCCTCCCTTTCAGTAAATGTCACAGTGGTAAAAAATTAATTAGCGGAGACTTTCCAGGAGTGTGGAGATAATTGAACTATGCCATGCATCCAAACCTAATGCTGGGGGAGAGGAACAGGGGTGGGATGAGAATGGGCTTCACTCTGGGTGAGGAGCTGGCATTAGGAAGGTTGGAACAAGGTTCAGGGTAGTAAAGTAAAGCTGGGGTGTGAGGGATGTGTGGCCAAGTGAAAGGTACAAGGCAGTTCCTGAGGAGGAAAGGAAGCAGCACAGCTTCTTTGGGTTCATCTTCAGCTTATGTTTTATCTACCAAAGGCACTTGCCAGCTGTAGCTGTGCTTACAATGCCGCGCTGGGACCGCTGCTCTGCTATCTGCATCCTCCTGTGGCCAATAAAGCTGAACCTGTGCTTCAGCCCTCCCGTCAGTGAGGATGTTAATAGGATCTTGATTCTTTCTCTAGCAACATTTTTCATTAAAATTCTATGAACTTAATATCTTTGAGGCGGCTTCTTTCTGCCCTGCTTGCTCAATACTGTCCGGTGAATTGAGTGCTGGCAGCTGGCCTCGTCCCTCTCACACCCTCTCACCACCATCCAAGTGATACAGTTATTGATTGGAGCCTCTCCTGGTGCAGTAATCTGTTCACCAGAGCATTTATCCACGTGCTTTGAAAAAGCCCTCATAGATCTGTATCACTCACAGCGCTTGCTGTATGAACTGAATGAGCATAAAAGTTGATTTAAGAGAAGTTCCTTCTTCCGTGCTGCCTGAAAGGAGAGCATTTCTCCGTCGTCTGGCTGCATCTTCTCCCTAGAAGGCCACTTCATGCATGCTGAGCCACGCTGAACTGTTCAAGCAAAAAGGGAGAACAGAATGGATTCCATTCTAAAAATGGAGTAGCCCCATTTTGGGGGCTGATTTGGGGATGAATCTGATATTCACAGAATCATGGAATCTGCATGCCTGTGGGAGGAAGTGATTTTTCCTTTCATCCTGTAAACCCACACCTTCATTTGCAATGTTCTTCCATCTTCTGCCCAAGGATTTCCACCCATTGTACAATGGGATGGACAAGCATGGTCAACAAAGCAGAGGGTGTTTTGTCTAGAGTGAAAGGGGTTTTGTATCTCTTCTGAAGTGCTTGACTGAGGGTGTCCAGGGTGTCCCATAGCCAGTTCTCAAGGAATTTTGTTAACTGGAGTGGGAAAGTGATTCATTCCCCTTGTCTTGAAGATGTGCTGCTGCAGTTCAGCATCTTCAGGGCTCAGCAGTGTAATTCCTGCAGTAGGACTGCAGAGCTCAGATTTAAGCATCTCTCTCATAAGCTATAGGCACCAAACACATTATTTCTCCACCTCTTCCCAGTTGTGTGCCACCATTTATGATTTCCTAAACATAGGGCAACTAATTCAAATGGGGTTAAATAATCCAGAACTGGTCGTTCTGCTCAGTGCAGGACACCTCGTTGTGCTCTTGCTGCTCAGAAGACACCAAGGAATGGTCCAGGGGAGAAGTGGCTGTCTGGGCTAAGAATAGACTTGCTCTCATAAATTCCCATTTTGCCCCTGTCCTGCTGGGGCTGTGTCTCTGAGCTCTTCTCTTCCAGCACTAAGTATTTTCTTCTTATTTTCCTTTCATCTTGCCAAAAGTTGTCTTTGTCAATGTGCCCTCCAGCTTGGAGCCTATTCCCTGTCATTTTCCATGGCTGTAACAGAGTCCCAGGCTGAGCCATCTCCAGGGTTTCAATCCCTGACCTCTGAATTTAAAAGCATTGACCTTGGCTGCTTAAAAAAATAGGGCCAGTTCAGTCGGCTTCAGTGTGACTGCAGTCTCTGATGTTTGTGTCCTGGCCTCTAAAGGAGATGAAAGCCTAACCTGGCCCAGAGGTACCAGGATAATGCAGCTTAATGCTGTGACTTTTGCACGTGAAATGGCCCAAAGTCTCCCAAGGACAGAGTTGGCTTTGACAGAGAAAGAAAGAAAATTGTTTTCTTATTGGTAATTCTTTGCGATGGATCAACAAAAGAAAATCCCATTTGGGTATAAAGTGACCTTGTCCACAAGAGAAATAAAGAAGGTAGGTGAAGAAACTGGTATCTGTTTCAAGCCAAATAAAGATTGCTGCAAACGCTGTCCAGGGCAGCAGTAAAAAATTTTTCTGGGTTGTTTTAAGTCCATACACTTTGTTTTATGTTCACATTTCTCTATTTTCTGCTTCCCTCAGAACATCTATTTGCCTCCCCTGTCCAGGTAAAAAATGCTTTTTATTGCAGAACATTGTGCAGAAATCTCCCCCAGGTGTTCCCAGATGTACTCTGCTCCTCGCTCAGCACAGCTCTGCTCTGCCTCCTCTCTTGCCCTGGTTTTCTGGTTTATTCCAGTTGCATTTTGTACCTGAGGTGGTAGCATTGTTCTCCCCCCTTCCCTGGGGAGTCCCACACAGGTGAGCAATGCATGGAGACCTTATTGCCCTCTGCAAGTACCTAAAAGGAGGTTGTAGTGAGGCTGGTGTTGGTCTCTTCTCCTGAATTGCTGATGACAGGACGAGAGGAAATGGCCTCAAGTTCCATCAGGGGAAGTTTAGGTTGGAGATTAGGAAGAAGTTCTTTACTGGGAGGGTGGTTGGGCACTGGAATGGGCTGCCCAGGGAGGTGGTGGAGTCCCCGTCCCTGGGGGTGTTCAAGGAATGGGTTGACGAGGCACTTGAGGCCATGGTCTGATGGTTAGGAATGTGATGGGATAAAGGTTGGACTTGATGACCCTGGAGGTGTCCCTTCCAACCATAATGATTCTATGATTCTATTCTATGATTCTATGGGCACAGCTGAGTCAATGGGACCCGTGCTCCTGCAGTCACTGGGGGATGAAGGTCACCCTGGGATGGCTGAGCTGGCATTGGAGGTGGCCGGTGGCACGTCTGTAGTTACAGGGTGGCCAAGGCTGGTGCTGGCTGCTCTACCGTGATGCAGTTGCCCACCTGACCCTGGAAAAAAGCTCCAGGAACAGTTGCAGGAATGAGGGATGGTGTTTGAAATGCACAGTTGAATCATTCAGTCGGGATTCCTGCATACTGCTGACCCAGATGCCACTGACTGTTTGTATCAATGACTTATGTCAATAGCTCAGCCTGGTGATAACAAGAAATGGAGAATCCATCCATTGCTTCCTTCATGGCTTTAACGGTCTTACTGGTAAAATCCGTGTCTCGTGTCTACCTTGAATCTCCTGTACACATCTCTCTCCTGTTATTTCCCGTTTCACCTTCCCTTCCTGTGTATTTGAGTGCCCTTGAGGATGTGGCAGTTGCCCCATGTGGATGTCTGTAGCATGCCACCCAGTCACTTCATTATCCTTGCTTGGAGAAGTTAAACAGATCAAACTCTTTGTTTTTCTGCTTCTGGTAAGTCATTCTGTCTCTCCATCAGATCAGTTTCCTGGCTCTTTCTTAGACTCTCCCCTAACAACCTTTTAACCATGTAGGCAGTGCAAGTGTTTACAAGCTGGTGCTGTTGGTGTTGCCCACAATGGGATGATCCATCCCTTCCTTTTCCCCTCTGTCAGCTTCCCCAGCTGCTCATGGTTGCTTCAGGAGCTCGTGCTGAACCGCTTGTGCGCAGCCATGTCTCCACTGCTTTTGCAGTCTCCATTCTGTAGAAATGGCCAGTACTCCTCAAAGACACTGGATCATCTGGGAAGACTTTATAGCAGCCTTCCAGTACCTGGAGGAGCTCCAGGAAAGCTGGAGAGGGACTTGTGCTGTGGCTGCCCCTCCCTGGCAGTGTTGAAGGCCAGGTTGGATGGGGCTTGGAGCAATGTGGTGTGGTGGGAGGTGTCCCTGCCCATGGCAGGGGATTGGGACTGAATGGTCTTTAAGGTCCCTTCCCACCCAAACCAGTCTATGGGACGTCTTCTCCAGAAGTTTGTATCTTCCAGCCCAGAGGAGAGTTATGGGTCTGACATGAAAATACTGGATTTAAATTCTGGAGGTGTGGGGCCACAGCATCTACTTGCAATTGTCCCTTCTTTTGTTGGGCCCCTGGGATCTCAGGACATGTCCAGATAGTTTGTAGACTCAAGGGTCCCAGCATTTTTCATGCAACTAAATATTTCAGCTACGCAGAAACCAAAAAAATGTGACAGGTTAAGGATTGATTCTTGGAGGTTTTATTAACCACTAGATGACTAAGAAATTGCCAGGACCATGGTTGGTGAGGTGAGTTCAGCAGGACTCCTCTTCAGCAGTCATGGATCTAGTGCTATGAATGATGCATCACCTCTGCCTATGCGTAGCCTCCCAAAGTAGTTAATATGCACTCTGTTCTAGTGATTCTGGGTGTAGATGCCTCTGTCTCATTCATTTCCTCTTTGTCAATATTAACTGATGTGTTAGTGATTAAGTTCAGCCAAGGCATTATTGCGTTGTCATTAATCATGCCTACATCTGTCATGGAAGTCATTAGAAAGAACCCGTCGCAGCTATTTTTATACCCCATTTAATTTTCATGCAGGCATTGCATTTTAATTTTTGTAATGTATCTTCACAATGATAAAAATTTGCATAGCTTCATTCTCTGAAGAGGATCTATTAGCCAAAGCACAAATAAAACTCTTGCTGCCACAGGGGTTTCTCCGGGAATCGGATTCCGATGGCCGTGTATTTATGCCTACATACGTGTACTACATTAAAGGAATCACTTCACAGGTAGAATTACTACCCTGGACACTTCTAATTTGTTGGAAATTAAACATAAGTGGTTGATTCTGGCTGCTACATGACATAAATTACTAGCAAATTGCTCTGTAAGATTTCATTATGGAGTACACGCTGTTGGGAATGATTTGCTGCTTTAGTCCTGAACTTTTATTTGTGTGCCAGCGCTTGACGGACAGTGGCAGAACTTAACTTTTTCTTAAAGTCACACAAATCTAGAATTGATGCTGTTTACTGATTCAGCCTTGTTACTTATTCAGCCTTTCAAATCTTTCATTTACTTTATCCAAAAGCCAGCACCAAAGGCCATTGTTGAAATACGTTAGGATCTTGCATTAATGCCACACAGTGTTTTTAGTAATTGCAGAGCTATGTTGGATTCATGGAGCTTTTTCTGGGCTGGTGTGAAGCACTGTAGCACAACAGGCTTTAACTGAGCAATAATAATGTGTAGATGTAGCTCCTGTGAGAATAACAGTTCTGAAATGTGATGATAGTTCCAATGGGAAGACTTTATATTTGTGGATTAAGGCTGGAAAAAACTTAATCACCTTCATCATAGAAGTTCTCTTGGCAAATCAGGTTCTAACCACTATTCCACTGTGCACCACCAAATCATTCTGTGACTGGCGAGTTGCACTAAAATTTGAAGGCTTTGGCCATCACCCTAACTTCAGTGAGCAGTAACCATCCTTCTAGTATCTGAGTGCAGAACAACTCGGGTACCTCTCACTGGCAACTTTATTCTTTTGGGACTTAGCCAAGATGCAGGAATCATTTCTTCTGCTCCATAGCCTGTTCCTTTTTTGTCTCAGGGTGATAAGGAGGAACTCAAGGAAGAAAAAGAGCCTCAATCATCTGTCTGCTCAGATGGCTGGAGATATAAATGTAATAGATATGGCATCACTTCTCTGCTCTGAGCTGTAGGAGATATTTAACCACAGTAGATGATGTTTAAGGTCCCTTTCAACCCAAAGCATTCTATGATTCTAAAGCTGGGGGAAAGAAAAAAGGGTGTTTCTGAAGATTGTGGGATTTACTGGAAGGGGATGGCTTTGGTTATGAGAACTAGAAGATCTTTATTCTTTCCTGAAAGACTTAATTGTCGTTGGACTTGATGTTCTTAAAGGTCTTTGCCAACCATAACAATTTGATGGTTCCATGATCACGAGATGGCCTTTCTGCAAAATTCTGTTTTAAAGGGAGTGACTTCCTCCTGATTGCTTTGTAGCCTGAGATTTCCACTGAAGCATCTAACATTTCTGAAGAAAAAGTCACATTTTGCCATAGAGCAGGAAAACTTTTGATAACCAAAAACATGCTTGTGCTTCTCTGACCAAAATAAAGGGCATCATTTATATTGACAGAACTTCCTTGTATTGAAGGATCAGATGGTGCCCAGGAAAATAATTTAGTAAAAAAATTGAATCAATATGAGTATTGGTGATGGTGGTTCCAAAGCCTGCCTGTGTCCTAAATGGGTTTGTGTCTGTGCTGAGCTTGGGATGCAGATGTAGGGCACACTGTGACTTCCCCAACTCGTGCCCTTCCTTAACTCCCATGTTTCGGAGGGCTGGGCAGGGCGTCCTCCTCTCTGCTCTGTATGTTCAATACTATAGAGCCCAGTCCTGCAAATGATGAAGTGCTTATTGTGAGACTGAGTAGCCTAACAAATTGATTTTGCTGCTAAATATTTCAAGGGAACTGGTGTGAGTCACTTCAGGAAGGAGTGAGGGTGGAACATGCCTGCCGGGATCGCTCCGGGAGGAGCGGAGCGCCCTGGTTCCCACGTGCCAAGCAGAGGAAGGTCTTTATCAATATTTGCAATTAGGCTTTTAAGAAGATTGCTTGGTACAGCAGGTAGCAAATACGAGTGAATTTTAGATGTTATTTGAGTGTTTAAGTGCTAAAGTGCGTTAAAGTTTTCTTTAACCTTTCCTGTGGTAGTTTTCTTTAACCACTGTGAAATTCTTCCTTGCAATTAAATAGTCGGGATTTTTGATTGAAGCAGTGTAATGTTTAAGAGTGAACTATTTAAATCATGTAGTTGTTTTTCAGATGATTTTTAACGAGACAAATAATATGTGTAAATTAGGCATCTCTTCATTCTAAAATTAACATTTTTACGTAGACTACCTGAATGTGTATTTAATTATCTCCTAGAAAAGCATATAGGAATCGATGGAGCTAAGCCAATATGTTTTAATAAATATTATCTGCTATTTTCATTAGTTCTTTTATGTTTATGCGAGTTTGATTTGTTTGTTTGTTTTTCAGTTTTTATCTTACCTAAAAAAAATCCGGAAGAGAGATACTAAATTATCTTCAAAAGTAAAAAAAATTTAAAAAAAAAAGTCACATTTTGCAGTGCTCGGTAGGAATTTTCCTGCAAGGATTTCTAAAAATATATACCTCTGAAATATTATGGTGAATTGGCCCCAGAAGGAGAAGCAGAGACCTTTCTGGCCCTTGCAAGACAGCAAGGTTTGGGGTTTTTTTTGAGGTCTGAGGAGAGAGTTTCTCCTAATAACTGGAAGGGCACATCTCAAAGAGCAGGGAAAATAAGCATAGAGCACAGAAAATGGCAAGAGACAGCAAGTCTGGTACTAAAATAATAATAGCAGTTCCCCTGTCTAACCAGGTAGTTATGTTGCCAGTTTCTTTAAAGTCACATCTTGAGTTCCTCCCTAGCTGAGGAGCTTGCATTCCCTGATTAAACATCCAGGAGGCCTGTGAAGAGCTTTGAATAGGGAAAACAATATAGTTTTAACAGCAGGAAAGGGGATGATTTGATCAAGAGCAGTTTGGGTAGTGCTGATCTGGAGGAACGAGATGTGATGGGACCACACCGAGACGCAATAGAAAGCCAGTTCTGGTAGGACTCCATTTAGATGTTGCTTTGAGTTGGTCTCTGCATAGGGTCAGCCCTTTGGTATCTGCAGGGAGTCTGCCACAGGGAGAACAAGAGACAGATATGGAAGTCTTTTCCCCATATCCGAATTTAAAACAATCTCCCTGGGGTTTGACAGATCTTGAGTGCTATTTTTTTGAACAACTTGTTCATCCATGTCCAAAACAAATGGCCTGGTTGGTGACCATCAGCTGCTGGTGGGGAGCAGCTCCGAGTGGAGGCAGCTCCCATGGCTTGCAGGGTCATAGAGCTTTTGTTCTGCACCGTGGTGTTGTTGTGGGATTGCAGTCTCTTTTACGGGTCCATGAAACACTTCAAGACCAAGTGCATGGCTTGCAACACCAAAGACAACTCAGACCTCCCTGCACAGTTGGCAGGTGATGTTTGCATGCAATATCTCTGCAGCTGGAAAATGCTTTGAAACAAGTGCCAAGATTTTCCCAGCTAGCTCTCTGCGAAGTGTGCAGGATGCAAGGGTGGGCACTGGTGGGAAATGTTCCTCGGTCCTGGGGTGGGCAGAGACAAATTTGGGTGCCAAGACTTGCCCAAGAGCTATTAAGGGTTAAGACACTGATTCCTTCGCTATGCCTTGTAAGATAAGAAGCCTTGCCACAGTATTGTTCAAGATTCATATCTTCAGGTGTTACACTTTTCATATTAATATAAGGAATAACAGCACGGACCATAAAAGATCATCAGAGTGGATGCTGTTGAAGGACTGTGGATTATGCCCATTTCATGGCTTTTTCAAGCAGCTCATCGTTATTCAGCAATCACATCCTCGCTGCAGCCAGTCAACTACAGCAAATAATGATTTGCAGATATACAGGAAAATGAATGTTGCAGCTTTACTCCTAAGTCATTTCTTGTTTGTTTACTTATTTGAATATTTTTGACTTGCAAAAGCTTCACGTGTTTCAGCACAAATATTTAATCTTACAAAACTCGGAGCCGCTGGGTGATGCTTGCTGCTTGTTCAGTGTTTTCAGAAAATCTATTGTCCTGTCAAGAAGCCAAACCAGGACAGAAGCATCAGCCAAGAAAATCCCAGCAAATGTCTGCAGCCAATGGATGCAACTGGAGCCACAAAATCGAAGTTCTCAAATTCTGGAGAGTGGTGACTTGGCCTCTGTGATTCTGCAAAAATTTATATGTATCTAGATAGATAGCTAATTATATGGGGTTACTGAGCCTGGAGAAGAGGAGACTGAGAGGAGACCTTATTGCCCTCTACAACTACCTAAAGGGAGGTTGTAGTGAGGCTGGTGTTGGTCTCTTCTCCCCAGTTGCTGATGACAGGATGAGAGGAAATGGCCTCAAGTTCCACCATGGGAAGTTTAGGTTGGAGATTAGGAAGAAGTTCTTTACTGGGAGGGTGGTTGGGCACTGGAATGGGCTGCCCAGGGAGGTGGTGGAGTCNTAATGATTCTATGATTCTATATATAAATTTTATATAGATAGATATACATTATGTATATATATTACACTGCATCTATCCAAGTCAAAATCCATCTAACTTAACATTTAGACCTTGTTAGGTCTGAAATTTTGATCAGCTGGAAAACTTCAGACTTCATCAGAAGCTCAGTCTGGCTTGGTGTCCTCTGTCTGGGAGAAGCATGAGAGTCAGTCTCAGCCCTGTGGATAAGGTGATGCGCGATGCTTTCCATGCCAGGAATGAAAACCAAGTTGTGTCTGTTGTGTCTTCTGACTTCTTTGTCAGGTGTTGTCAGCGTCCAGGAGGAGAGATGCCTTCTCCCTGCACTAAATGGAGCTAACCAGAGTTGTCCCCTGGCATGTCTCTGTAGTGGTGGCCCTGGGTGTGTTTTTGGCTCGCGGCTCTGTCGGGGACCATTCCCTCATGCTTCAGCAGGTCACGGCTCAACTCTTATCTGAAACTCAGCCCTGCCAGACATCCCTGTGAGATACCTCCTCCCAGGCGCTGGCTGGAAGTTGGGACAGGAAAGATAAATTGAAGAGATGTCCTTTTTCTTGCTGATTTGACCCTGTTACACCCTCTAGGATGTCAGACAGGTTTTGCTGACATGGTGACAGTGCAGCTTCCCACCAGGCTTCTGTTATTTCAGTTTTAGTCTATCAAACAGAGTATGAAAAGCACCTGCAGAGGTGCCTGCCAGCCGTTTGTGCCTCGTGTGACCTTTTGCTATGGCCCCCTCTTTCACCTTTCCAGCTCTCGCCTGATGCCATCCCCACGTGCCTTGTGTCATTTATGCTGTTAAGAGTCCTCGAGCAGAGAACAGTGAGGTTTTTGCTGGGAGAACCTGTTGTTATACCCACTTCACAGAAGTGTTCAAGCGTTCAGTAACCAAGAAAACCACTATTGGTTTTAGCCAAAATCAGATGAAAAGTAACTAGAAACTGAGGAGTTTCAACTGGTCCTGTCTTTCGAAGAAGAAACTAGCAGTTTGAGGAAAAAGAAAATTATTTAGAGAAAGTCAATTTTCCATTCAGATGTGTTGAAGACAGGTCTTGTTGACCACTACCAATGAAAACTGCTGTTTAATATAACTCTTACAATGAAAAAAAAAAAAATAGTAGTTGTTGGAGTGCGACCAGGGGAGGTCATGAAGAAGATGCTTTGATGACTGGAGCAGCTCTGCTCTGGGGACAGGCTGAGAGAGTTGGGGGGGTTCAGCCTGGAGAAGAGAAGGCTCGAGGGAGACCTTAGAGCACCTTCCAGTGCCTGAAGGGGCTCCAGGAAAGCTGGAGAGGGACTGGTGCCAAGGGCAGGGAGGGATGGGACGAGGGGGAACGGGTTCCAAGTGCCAGAGGGGAGATGGAGATGGGATGGGAGGGAGAAATTGTTTGGTGTGAGGGTGGTGAGAGCCTGGCCCAGGGTGCCCAGAGAAGCTGTGGCTGCCCCTCCCTGGCAGTGTTGAAGGCCAGGTTGGATGGGGCTTGGAGCAATGTGGTGTGGTGGGAGGTGTCCCTGCCCATGGCAGGGGGTGGCACTGGATGGGCTTTGAGGTCCCTTCTAACCCAAACCATTCTGGGATTCTGTGATATGCTCACTGTCATGTTGCTCTGGAAGGAGTTAGATTCAGGAGCTTCCCTATTTTCATATGTTTTTCCCCCCTCCCCCCCCCAGTTTTCTGTAACTGGCACCCAGTAGGAACCTACAAGAAAGTCACTGCATCACCCTTAAGCTTGGGCAGAGCGTTGCCCATCCCTGACCTCGCTCACAGCAAGGACGTGCATGAATGTGCCCCTTACACTTATGGGCTGAGACCTAAACAGTCCCCTCTGCCTTCAGAATTGCTCGAAGGGCATTTGCTCAGAGTCTTATTTTATTTGCCAATTAAAGCATGCTCGGTGAGTGGCAGTAAGCATCCTCTGCAGAAGTTCAGCTTCATTAGGAGAAGAAGCTGGATTTTTTCTTTTTTTAAAAAAACCCCAACAAACCAAACACTAGAGAATAAAAGATTTTTATTTGTCTGATCCTTTGTAGGTGAGTAAGGCTGATAAATTTACCACTATAACCTAAAATAAACAGATCCAATTACCTGAGTGGCTGCAATATAATCCTCAGCATCCTCCTTCCTGTATGTAAAGGGTGATGTAAAGGGTGATGTGATGTAAAGGGTGAGTAAAAGGATGTGATGTAAAGGGTGAGTGTCAGGATGATGGAGCCAAGCTTTTGTCAGTAATGACTAATGATAGGACAAGGGGCAATGGTTTTAAACTGGAGCATAGGAGGTTCCATGTAAATATCAGGAAGAACTTTTTCACTGTGAGAGTGACAGAGCACTGGAACAGGNTTTCTTTTTTTAAAAAAACCCCAACAAACCAAACACTAGAGAATAAAAGATTTTTATTTGTCTGATCCTTTGTAGGTGAGTAAGGCTGATAAATTTACCACTATAACCTAAAATAAACAGATCCAATTACCTGAGTGGCTGCAATATAATCCTCAGCATCCTCCTTCCTGCGTGCAGGGTGCTGAGGCAGTGCACCTCTCCTGTTCTCCCTTTCCCAGGGTAATTACAGCTCATAAACAGAATTTGGCACCACTGAGCATTGCTGGGCTCGGAGGGAAATGTTCTTGTACTTGTTAGTGCTGTCCTATTTCATTTGTTAGGATGGTATCAGGTCGTGGTGGTCACTGTCTTGGCGGTCTCGTGCTGTGTGGCAGACAGCCGTGGTGCTCCTGCTCCTGTCCCAGTGAGGTTCCGATGGGAATGCAGTGATGGGTGGATGTGGGTGCCCAGAGGGATGGACCTGAGAGCAAACCAGAAGAGCTGGCCCAGCCCGTGCAGGGCTCAGCATACTCACTGCCACCTTAGCAGGATTTAAGTTATCCATTTTGCTTTCTAGCTTTGTTTGGATTTTTTTATAGTTTAAATGTTGGTGATTTATTTAAAAATACACCTATTTTTTTTTTATATTTAGTGAGATTTTATCATAGTGAAAATACACCTGAAATAGTTCTACCACAGGCAGTGAGCTTCCCTTTTCCTTTCTGATTCCAAAGAAAGATTTAAAAAGTATTTTTCAATAGTCTCACAAGAAGACCATGATCTGTGAAAACTACTTCGTGGCAATTTCTGGGAAAGAAAACAGAAATTGAACAAGAGCTGGGGGCAGATACTCAGCTGGCATCCATAGCTGCATCTCCAAGGAAAGCCATAGTGCTGTCCCTGCCGGAGGACACATAGGAGCAGAGAATCATGTTGGTTGGAAAACACCTTTCAGCTCATTGAGTGCAACCATTAACTTGCCTCGGGTACTGAGATGTGTCCTATGTAAGAAATGGGTTCCAAGGACTGATGAGAATGCAGGAATTTGTGGTAGGTGCAGATTTTTAAAAATTGCCTTTTATAAGGTATTTTTTCAAGTGCCAGTGGTATATTGTGAAAGCAATGACTGATAAATACTGTGGATGTTCCCTCCTTCATTTGTTGACCTAAGTGCTGCCTGTCCTAATTAGCTCTAATTATCAAAGGTGTGCTTCAGAAAGAGTTCATTGACCTCTATTCTGCACGATGGTGGTGGTCCTGGAGGTAACCAGGAGCACCAGAGGTCCTCAGTAGGGTGTCCCTTCCCTTCCCTTGAGGCCATGGTCTGATGGTCCAATGGTTAGGAATATGATGGGATAAAGGTTGGACTTGATGACCCTGGAGGTCCCTTCCAACCATAATGATTCTATGATTCCCTAACACTGCTTCTGCCTGAGGGGAAACACCAAGGCTCGGTGGTCCAAAAAGATGAGAAAAATTCAGTGATGTCACCTCTGGAAAGTGAATTTCCATGCAAATAGGGATTCCCCTTGGCGTGCCGTGGGTCATTTTCTGTGCACAGGGCTGGTTCCAGGTTGGTTTTGCAATTCTATTTGAATTCACAAGAAGATGTGCAAATGACTCTTTCTATTTCTGGACGTAACGTTTTCATTTCACTGAAATAAATCCATTACCCAAGGTTGTAGTGTCTGTATCTGAGCTTTGGCTGGAAAATTGCTGTTGTCATTTCCACGGGGATCACAATCACTATGTACTCGAGTTTCCTAAAATTCTCTGGCCATCTGCTCTGGTCTTCTCTCTGTCCTGGCCATCAGGTTTCACATGGTCACCTCCACATCCAACTCAGTAGCTAAGTAAAAGCACAAGTTTGGTTACAGTATAGATTCCAGAAACACGTGAATTCTGGCGTGTGCTTTTACAGTCTGACCACATTCCTTTGTATTTTTTTGTCTCATTAAAAGAGCGAGCAAGATCTGTAAGGCCAGCACTGTAAGACGTTTCCCATTACCTCAGACAAGTGTTTTCATGATTCTTTTTTGCCTAACTCTTCAGCATCATTAGGTTCTCTCAACTTCTTCACAAAATAGAGTCTATGCTTTATTTTTTTTCCTTTATTTAAGTATCTATGCACTTGTTTTCCACAGAACTCAGTGGGAATGAAGGAAATACTATGTCCTGTAATCTCAGTTCTACCACCAGAATTGGTTAGCTTTAAACCATGGTGCTTTTTATAGCTTATGGGGATTATTGCTGTTATTATTTTCAAATGTGTGCATCGTTGATTTTAATTTATCTATAAAAATATAGCATTCATTTAGCTTTGAAAAGATCCAGACCGACTGGGCTGG
This sequence comes from Aegotheles bennettii, assembly GCA_013398125.1. NCBI lineage: Eukaryota > Metazoa > Chordata > Aves > Caprimulgiformes > Aegothelidae > Aegotheles > Aegotheles bennettii. The sequence continues at coordinate 265,171 of VZRW01005948.1, forward strand.
AGATGCTCCATTATCTGCCTCCTTCTGGAAGCTGTTGGAGGTATTTTCATGGAGATCATGCCCTGCCTGTATAAAAGGATAGCAGCAGCTGTAAATCACTTAAGGGTTATAAAGACTAAGTAATTTACCTCTCTGGACTTGGGTAGTGCTTCCACCATTCTCATATCTGAGAGCGTTTTGATACGGCACCACGAGAGGACTGACTTGGAGTCTTTGCAGTGCCCGAAGCAAAGGCAGCTCCAGCAGCTCCTAACAGAGCAGACAGGCAGGTGAGGGTGCTGCTCCTTCCCTCACCTCCTGGGGAAAAGGGTTCTGGGCTCTGAGGGGCTCTGGTGGATCCATCATCGCAGAAGCGTGGTGGAGGAGAGCTGGCAGGATGGATGCTACCAACAGAGCTGCTGTCTGCTCCCAGCCACTCTGCTTGGCTCATCCTTTCCCATCAGAGCGTTTTAGTGGGTAGTTTGTTATAGCAGAGCTGGGTCGAGAGCAGTTTAATGGCCCCAGTTGAGTATTTATACAAATCCCTTGGAAGGGAGCACTGCTGGAGTGGGGATGCTCTCCAGCCCTTGCCGTCAGCCTGCCTGCTGCTCCACGGTCGCCAGGAAGCTGATCTGAATTTATGGTTTTGGTCTTGTTTTATTTTCTACTGTTAAATAAAACCAAGTCGAGACCTGGAAAGCTTAAAGTGCCATTTCATTTTAGTTTTCAATTGCATATGAAAATAATCCTCGTAATAGCTGGAGATGCCCGGAAAGAACAGCTGGAGGATGGAGAGACGTGGGAATAACGACTGCGGAGGGGTGGAAATCGTGTAAGGCTTTGCCAGCATCGTAATGAGTCCTGCAGTGCGGATGAATAGAGTGATCTTTCCCCAGCATGTTTCAGCATCCAGTGATCTGCTGGAGGCTGCATTCCCACCACCGCTTTTAACAGCCACTCGTAGGCGTATCATGCCCAGTCGGGTCTGACTCTGGTCTAACTTTAACCTCCAGAACAAAAAATGGCCAGTTGTTGTCCAAATGGCTGCAGTGCTTTGTCTAAAGGAATAGTTCCTGACATTTTCCTTAAACCTCCTGCACAGCAGCTTCCCTGGGTCTCTTCCTTTCAGTTGGCTCCGGACATGGCTGGATATTTGCGCCATTAATGAACGCTGAGCTGTTCTCAGAAAAAAGACCACAGCAGCTCCAAGGTCTCTTTCCTGGGCTTCATTAGGCTGGCCTTCATTAGAAACTGAGTTTTCCTTTGCCACTGATGAGTTACTTACTCGTGTGGGGTTTATTACCACTTTATTCAATAGTGCAGTGTTCTTCTGCAGCTGCTTTTAGCCACATTCAGATTCAAATCCCCAGCGATGCCCCCAGTGTTGCAGCACTGCCTGTGAAGGTGAGCACCAGGTGGCTTTGGGAGCCCACACCAACGTCTGGTGACATCCCAGGTATGGTGACCTCTGCAGCTCTTCTTTCACTGTATTTCCTTGTCTTCTTTACTAGCACACAAGATGACACCCCCACCCGCATACCAGTGCACCCCAATCCATGGGAGCTTGGGGTTTTTTTGAAGAGCTTTTCCTGTGGTACCTTGTTACAATTTAGGAAAGAAAAAAGGAAAAAATAGAGCTTTAGTGTCAAGAATGTCTGCTTCTCTGAGCTGTTTGCTGAGCAGGTCTGCAGAGCTGTGTATCAAACAGAAGGCACAAATTTCCTTCATTTTTAGGTTCAGGACAAATGGTATTGGAGGAAGGTAAAACCTGTTAAATTATTTGAATAGGTGTCGTATATGTTATATTGACTCTGCTGATCTATGCAAGCATATATGAGACAGCAGGCATCCATGCACCAGATTTTGGGCTATTGACAGATATATTAATGAATCAGTTTTTTTGTTATAGAAGCATGCAAACCCCATTGCCAACAGCATAATATGTAATATCTACTCTGTAACCTATAAAATACTCTCTGATGTGGCCTGGGAGATGAAGTGCTGCCTCTGCTGGAAGTTGAAGAAATGCCACGATTTTCCTGAGAGTAATCTTTAGAGCCTGGGCATGATATATCAGAGGCAGAGGCAGAGGCATAGACATGGAATGAAAAAAATAAAATTGACTGCGTAGCCCAAGCCTTCATTACCAGGCAGGGTACAAATCCTAGCGAGTAACTTTCCCTCACAGGTAAGCATGCTCTCAATAACTTTAAAAAAGAAAAAAGGGAAGAAAGGCTGCCTCGTTAAGCTAGAATGACTCTGACTTTCCACTGCACATCCCTCGGGGAATAAAATAATTTACAGTATGTTTCAATCAGATACTGGAAACAGCGCTTGCTTAAATCGTCTCGGCTTCACTGGCATTTTAAATACCTGGTGGTTTAGCACCGTGCCCCGGCTGGGAGGGTGTGAGGTCCCCTGTCCACCTAGACCCTCAGCTCCCGGAGAAGATGAGGTCTGATTTATCGTTTGCTGGTTTATTGTTTACAAGTCTTGTTTTCCGTGGTGCAAATCCTACCCTGAGAGTATTTACAGGTTACTGCTGCTCTGTAGCTGACATAGATTGCTGTTAGAATAAGATTCTTACTGTGTGAATCAAATAAAATTGGGCACAAATACAACAGAAACCGAAGCAGAGGCATTAGTTTTTCATATTTATTCCTGTTGCTAGAGCTGGGACAGAGAAAATAATTAATTTGCTTAGGCTAGGATGCAAATTGGAAAAACTAAATCAGCAGGTAAAGTCTTCACTCAAGGCCATGCAGTCAAAATAAATTGACTGAATGGTATGTTTTCTCCTCGACAAATCTTACAATAAAGGCCATGATATGATCTGCACCGTGAAGAGCAGCTGTCTGGTTCAAAACAAACCAGCATCCTTGCTGTCATTTCTCTTGATAGCTGGGGAGCCTTCATTTTCCATTTTGTAATCCTTAAGACATGAATGTACTTAGGGTAAAAAAATTCATTAAACATTAATATAAAGTCTGTTTTAACGTCAGACTGTTTCCTTCCCAAAGATAATTGTTTAAGAGAATGAACTCTACTCCCTTTGTGGCTTTTCCATGTATTTTTAAAAACTAATACTGGAATTATGAAAGATAGGACTAAGTACAGCAAAGTAAATTAAATCAAATTGTGAAAGCCTTGGGGAAGAGCTAATGCAAATGATTTAAACATGGAGAAGTTCCAAACAGCTACAGAGTTAGTTTTCTTCTGAGCATCTCAGAAGATGCCTGAGACAGTAACACCTTCGCCAGCTGCGAAGTCACTGTCTTGTAAAAACAGAAAAAGGGAAAAATAAACTCTGGCTACAATCGTATATTGTAGTTTTGATCATCCCTTTCCGTTTCCATTAAAGTTATTACCTGCAAAAGTGTGACACTGAAATGAGCAACCAAAGTTAATTTTCTTTTTCTGTCACTGGGTATCATCTGTTCATGGATAGATGGAAATGCTGTGTTTTAAAGACTATTTTGACCTTAAAGGCAGGGGAAAGTTTCATTTAAAAGCTATTTATAAGGCTAAAGTATCTTCTAGGTAAATAAACCAGGGGAAGAAGAAAGAGGAGACTGAATACCAATATATGCTAAGAGTCATTAAAGCAGAGCTGCCATGGAGAGGTGAACAGAGAATTATTGTTCACTGAACACTGCAGTGCATCAAAGGGAAACAGCAAAACAATAAAAAAAGAGGAGGACAATGTTACAAATTTTAGATAAGTTTTGGGTGTTCAAACATTAAATGGGTTTATGAGTAATTGAAGAAAATGATAGCAAAATCATCCATTAAAGGCTATTGGAACATCACACTCACAGCGTTCAGAAAGTTCCTGTCTGAAAGCTTTCCAATGCCCTCTGTGCTCTCCAGGACCAGTGGAGGATGCTGGGCCAGGAGGGTCTTCAGGCAGATGCTGTTTGACTGTCCTTATGTTGTGTTATTTTATAGGCTAATCTGTGTCTGGCTCTAAACTGGTGATAATTTTACCTGGATTTAGACGTACATTATGGTACTGGCTGTGAGGGTAAAGGCAATAGGGCTGAAGATATTATGGATATGGAATTATCATGGCTAAAATGGAAGGAAAACCTGGAGGGCTTACTTCTCAGGGCAAGAAATAACTGGACACTGGTAAATATTAGCAAATGTGGTTAGTAGTTTCTCTGATATCCATTATATGCCATGATTTAGAAGGTAATCTCAGCTCTCCCTTAAAAGAAAGCTGAGATCTGGCAGGTTTTCTTTCCCAAGAATAACTCTTGCCTTTGAGCCAACAATTCCCTACAAAACTACTGCCATGGGAAATATTAGTGAAGCAGAATAAGGTGGAGAAATTGTACAGCGAGGGCAGGGGAAGACGCTATTGGGTTGTATTGAAAGGGCAAAGATCAGGCTGGAGAGAGGGACTGGTGGAATTTCTTATGAATTTATCCTCTTTCATGTTTTTTATTCTGCACCTGGGCAAGAAGAAGAGTCATGCTGCGATTAAATGTTCTGATGGCACAAAATTGGGGAACATTATCAATGGAAAGGTAGCTTGTGGTATTGAGGATTTAGGATTTCTGGTCTTGTGGCTGTGCTGCAGCCAGTTAAGGGTCTGGCATCAAAATTACACAAAGCTATATCATGTCTGATCTATGAAGAAGAAAGATCAGGCTTGGATCGATGGAGTTTTCAATCGGTATTTTCCACATCATTTCTTCTTCTTCAGTCATTTTTTGGGGAATCTCAGTCAGGGGCAGTTGTCCTCGGAGTTACTATCTGCCCTTTCATCATCCTGTAGCACTGAGCCCTGTGTCCCACCCCAGATGCTCTTCACCACCTCTGCGTCTCTGCTCACCTTGATGCCAAGTTGTGGTAGTCCCCTCCCAGTAATCCCAAACTCGGGTCATGACTCAAGGTAAACGCTGATCATTGCAATGAGCTACAAACACAGTAGCTGGGTGTCATCAGCACTAAGTAGTGTTCTTTTAATGGGATGGTCTCCAAAATTTACCTCAATTTCACATACTCCATGTTTAGCTGGATTCTTGTCAAAGCAAGAGGTGGTGAGCAGCAGTACAAGTGCAAGGATGGTTCCTAATTTACAGGAGCTGGGGGAACTTGTTTACAGCTTCTATTATGTAGGGAATTCAATATAAAGAGTCTGAAGGTTGTTGGTATCTGTGGTGGAGATACCAACCAACCGGAGGACAAGATGCTCTTGGAGAGATAATGGTAAGAGAGCTAATTCTGAAAGGAGGACAGGGTGGACTCTGGGAAGATCATTCTCTTGCAGAGCTTGTCAGGGCTTTTATATTTTATGGTTTATGTCGGTAAGACAGCTCTTTTAATACGGATGCAAAGACTTTATGTATCTGACTGGCACGGGAGGCTTTCAGGATTTCTCCTTTCTCGTGGGCTAAAAAATGTGCTGTGCTTTTTAAAGAGCCAGAATGTCTTGTCATTCACTGGTTTGCATCCAATTCCAAACACCTGCACGTTTTTCATGTGCTTTACCTGATCTAAATAGCTGTGCTGACAGGAGCTGAGTGCCAACATTATTCCGCCCAGGTTGCCCTTGTTCTTCTGCAATGATTAAGTTATCAAAAGGCAAATGGGATAATGAAGTTAGGTTTTTGCATACACTGTGCGTGAGCTATATTTTATTTATTTTGTATTTTGCTGGAATCAAAAGTCTGTCAGAGTTTGTAGCTGCAAATCTAAATTATTTAAAATGCAGTTTAATTCAAGTTATGGGAAAATGGCCCATTCTGTGCTTACTGGAATATCAAAACTACCACCTGAGTGGATAGAAAAGACAAATATATTTGTTGAAGCTTGGAGGCAGCTGCTGGGATGGTGTATGGAGGGATGGTGGTGCTGCTTCACTGATCCATCTTCTGCCACTGCAGACTTGGGTCCCCCAGTGAACACCTCAGCTGTGTGCTGGGATCATTGTTGTCTTGTGCACTTTATCTAAACAAGTCAAGGCTTTTATCTCTTTTTCTGCAACTTCTTCATCCAGTGTGTCAGAGTCTGGGGTTGCTCCGTGAGGCTTGGGAGGACTGAGCCTCCTGGGCTGCAGGAGCATGAGACCCCTTGCTGCACCTGGGGTGGTAACATGGGTGAAGTCTGGGGAGCTGCTGAGTCTTTAAGTACTCAGCAGAAAATGTCAATAAGTGGAATGGAATGCAATGCTCTGGACGTGTACATGGTTGTTCCTAGCTGATGGGTATCTATCGAGGTTGTGTAGTGACTGTTATTGAGTTCCCCTCTCGTTGGATGCCAGGTTACGCTGTGGAGCTGTGGCCTTTCAGCCATGGCTGGTTAACTCTGTCTCTATGCTAACACACTTATGGATCTCCTGCTTTCCCTTCCTGTCCCCAGACCCCCCTGCCGTGGAGCCCACCTTCCTGGAGATCCGCCAAGGCCAAGGCCGGAGCGTCACCATGAGCTGCCGGGTCCTGAGGGCGTATCCCACGCGGGTCCTCACCTACGAGTGGCGGCTGGGCAGCAAGCTGCTGCGCACGGGGCAGTTCGACCTGCAGGACTCCACCGAGTACACGGTCAGCAGCCTCTCCCGCGACAGCTACGGCATCTACAACTGCAACATCATCAACGAGGCGGGCGCCGGCCGCTGCAGCTTCCTGGTCACAGGTAGGCTCCGTGTGGTGGCTCCATGAGCTGAGGTGATGGGCTCAGCAGCATTTGTGTGTCTCCCACACAGTCTCCCACAGCATCCTCGTAGATAAGCTGATAAAGTATGGGCTTGGTGATCAGGACAAGGGGCAATGGATGCAAACTGGAGCACTGGAGGTTCCATGTGAATCTCAGGAAGAACTTCTTTCCTGTGAGAGTGCCAGAGCACTCGACCAGGCTGCCCAGAGAGGTTGTGGAGTCTCCTTGGCTGGAGACATTCAAACCCCGCCTGGATGCGTTCCTGTGTGATGTACTCTAGGTGACCCTGCTCTGGCAGCGGGGTTGGACTGGATGATCTCTCGAGGTCCCTTCCAACCCCTAGGATTCTGGGATTCTGTGTCGTTTGGTAACGCTACTACTGCTTCAGCTGACGAGTTCCCAGCAAGACGCATCCCTCGACGAGAGTCATGGGAATCATGGCTCAAGGCTGTGGCTTAAGCTTAAGGTTTGGCTTCTGGGGAGGTTGGTAACAAAATAGATTTAGCTTATTTCAGTGCTTTGAGGGTAAAGATTTTTACATGCAAAATGTAAATGTGCCTTCTCCGCAGGCGGCTGTCAGGGTGCTGCTGAGAGGCCTGAGACAGTCAGCAGGCAGCAGATTTCTTCTGAGTGAAGCTTGCAATAAGGCTGGAATTTCCTCTTCTGTCTCTGTATGCTCAGCAAGCTCAGGGACCAGGGTGGGCAGACCACAGTCTCAAGCGACTTCAAGCTACCCCAGTACAGAGGGGGTTGAAATTTGTTCCTTTCTTCTAAAAGCAAAGGACTTGGTGAGGTTCTTACACAAGATCTAGGAGGATGTGCGACCCCTGCAATGGTCTACCCATGTTGGGTAACTAATCTGCTGGATTGAGACAAGCTCTATATGTCTTTTATCTTAACTATCTTGGATGTGAATGTTAAACTGGGTTTTTAGGATGCAAGTCTTGATTCTTCCTCTATTGGAAAGTAGTTACCATAGCTTGAAGACTCCTCAGCCTGATCCTGCAAACACCCTCTGCCCCAAGCGGAGGTCCTGTGGTTGCTGGAGTCACATCAGCTGTGTGTTTCCCATCCCTCTAGGCTGACTGTCCAGGCACTTCTTAGAATTACTGGAGGGAAAAAAGCACCTCTGTTACATGAACCAGCTCCTCCCAAGGTCAGGAACCCTCTGTTCCTCTGCACAAGCTGAAGGAGGGTTCTCCAGCCACCCAGCCTGCGTGGGGTCTCTCTGGAGGTCAGCACGAGCAGCCCCAGTCTCCCTAAGGGTGTTGGAGCAGTAGCCCCATTTCAGCTCTAATCCCTCCCATCAGCTGCTTGAAAAGGGATGATGGGAAAAGAAACCAATGAAAAAAGAAGTTCAGAATCCACAGAGGAGAGCTCTCTGAGAAGGAAAGATCCCCGGTCTCAGGTGGGATTTTATTCTTGTTTAACCAACTTGGTTCCAGCTACAGCCAAGATTTTGCTGTTGGGGTTGCTGGCAGCCTGGCAGCTCCCTGAACCCTGCCGTTGTGTAGGAAAATGGGCATCATTATCAGCTTTACTGCTGCCAGCAGAGAGTGCATGGATTTGATGGATGAGCTGCAGAGCACCTCTCAGGGGCCCTGCTCTGCACCAGAACGGGGTGTCAGGGCAGACCCTCCATACCCATCTGTCCTGGGAATAAAGGAAACAATTCCATTCAGCTCCCCAGGGGGTTTCAGGAAAATTTGATTTTATAGAAATAAAACCATGGGCTTGGTTTCCTGTAGAGAGTTGTTTGTCTCTTTGGGACGTAGCTGAATGGCATCTCGTTGGCAGGGATTCCATGGGGCCGGCAGCGCTGGGCACAGATGTGGTAGGAACACAGCGAGCACCCCATGACTGATGCCTCTGCTGCTTTCAAAATGTAATCAAGCCTTTGGCTGGCTTACTGTTCAGAGCCTGCATGGAGGTACTTTCACAGCCACTGACTTCTCCCAGGTCTTTGGAGTTTAATCCGAAGGGTGGCTCCCAAGGAAACCACAGAAAGAGTCTTTTTCCTCAAATGAGTAAATGCAGTTCAATTTACTGTTCATCAAGCTTGGGACCCAAGACTGTGGAAACCTATTCGAAGGCAATTATTTTGCCAAGACTGGGGCAATCTGAGTGGCTCTCTGTGATTTATTACCATGCCAAAGCAAGGCACATAACTGAAAATTAGCACTAAGATGGGTTTGTGATATACTCTGTCTCATGTCCCTCCACGTGGTTTTGGTTTGTACCATCATGCGAATTTCTACTACGTGGTTGCATTAAGGATGCTGAAGGTAATGCTTTGGGTTATGACTTCAGTGCTTTCCTCAGTCTTTTAAGGCTAAACCAAACATATTTAGTAAATATCTTCTTTGACACATAGAGTTGAAACTGCTCTCAGGGAAGAGCAGCAGCTGTATCCTGGTCCCAGGGTCTCATCAGGATGGAGGACGTTAAAGCGCTGGGGAGCTGAAAGTGTGTAGAAGTGAAATGGTGAAGTGGTTAAAAATGAGGCTTACAATTCACTGGGAAAGTGAGGACAGGAAAGAAATGGGTCACTTCTGAGACACGGGTATGGAGAAAAAGGCCAAATAAATAACCTAGTGACAGGGATCTGGTGATAGTGGAGAGCTTCTTGTTTGGGTGGAATAATGGGAGTTGTTGAAGCCCGTTTTCAGCTGGGTTTATTTCCAGATTTTGGTGTAGTAGCAGTGTGCTGCAATGCTCACGTTGCAGGGGCTGCAGGGGAGCATTGGTATGCTAAGAGAAAGGTTCTCAGTACAGTATTAAAAGATGAAAAGATTTATACCTGCCCGAGAGTTTGCAAAACCTGTTCTTACCACATTTGTATTTTGAGCCAGATTTGAGAAGATGCAAGCAAAATAAATCACGTGTGGAAAAGGGGGTTGATTTATATCAGGTAGGCCAATCTGAGGCAGATTTAACCTGCTACCATCTGAAAAATAAATAAGAATATACAAGCAAAATTGTATTTGTGGGAAAGCAGATTTGAGTTCATGCTACTCACAGCTTCACTATCTCTATATTTTATTCAGTGGCTGCTAGAGCACATCATATCCGAAGAGCATCACAAAGTACATTTCAGGCAGTGTGTCATCCCAACCCTGCCGAGGCTGGAGGCACGTAGAGGGAAAAAGGAAAAATAAAGAAAAAATGCCATGAATGGTCCAGAAGCCTCCATGCAGGTGGAGGAAGGATTTGAGTGCTGGAGGAAGAGGAGGGTTCCCTTGCCTGAGAGGCGATGGGGACTCCTTGAGGGGTGGACCTTTATATATGAGGAAGAAGTTTTTCACTGTGAGGGTGATAAAACACTGGCCCAGGTTGCCCAGAGAGGCGGTGGATTCCCTGTCCCTGGAGACGTTCAAGGCCAGGTTGGATGGGGCTTGGAGCAACCTGGTCTAGTGGGGATGGCCCTGTCGATGGCAGGGGGGTTGGACTTAGGTGACCTTTAAGGTTCCTTCCAACTCAAGTGATTCTGTGATTCTTTGACCTGGAGCCCTCCCTGGGTTGCATCCTGGCTCCTGCTAGCTCAGGCCACCCTGGGGACAAATTTTTCATAGCAAATGGAGTCTCTTCAAGGCAATGGAGGTTGAAGTCTGTATTTTTTATATTCCTAGCATGGAAGAGATGGACCAAGCAAGCCCTTGTGTTGATGCCAGAAGGGCTGGTGCTACAGCAGGGGTTGTTTAGCAATATTCTGCGCACCTGGGGAGCAATTTAGGATTAAGATTACCCATAATTGAGGTTACCTGACAAGTCTCAACATAACACTTTATCTCCAACAGCTTATAACTTTGGCAACTTTAACCGCTTGCAGTGAAATTTGCTATGCTGGTGGCTGCCTCAGGCTGAATCGTTCATAAAAGTTCCTGCCCAAAGAGGGTTTTTTTGAGCAAGGGAAATGATGTTTTGTTGCATCCATGTTAAATTCTTGCAGCTGTTTAATCAGTATGATTGGAAGGGCCAGATACACATCCTTGTGTGATTCCTCATTTCAGTTCCATCACAAAATCTGTCTGTCCATCGTTTGTGCTGCTGGCTTGACGATGCTGTAAGTAATTAATGAGATACTATTTAAATCAGTAATCATAACACTAGACAGTACTAAACAAAGCTACTAGCAACATGATGTTGACATAGTTACTTTTACCAGCTAAATTCTGATCCCACCATGGAGTGAAGACCGTTTTGAATATTGATTTTGTGTTCTGTTTTGTGGATATTTTTTCACCGTTTACATTAATTAATGAGCCAATCTTTAATTATTTACTTACCCAGTCTTGTGTCACACTTTCAGTGCTTCTGGCCAAGAGTGACGTCAAGCCAATCATCTCGTAATTAAGTAGGTTATAATTGTTAGCTACCAGCATGACCACAGCCTTCCCTTTCTTAGGATCTTCATTGGTGTTACTGAATTAAGGACAGAGGAGGGCAAACCTGGGAGCAGGCATGTACCCACCCTGTGTGTCTGCAGTTTAGCTGGGGATGCCAGAGGATCTCCCATCACCCCACGCCTTAGGAAATTTGAATCTGAAGAGCTGGACATTGAATCATCCCTTCTGTACCATCCCAGCATCCATCCACGGTAGGAGCTGTGTGATTCCAGATGTAGCCTTGTGGAACATCCCTGTTGGAAACCTGCTCAGCAATTTCTGTCTCAGTGTTTCTTCTTAGCTCTTGGCACCGTATGTGGTACCGCTGTGGTCTGTGCAGCATGGAGCTGCAGGATCACCATCCAGCCCTTGGGGGAAGCCAGGGTGCTTTTGCCACAAGGGCATGATCTTAAAATAAATTACAGGCACTTGACTTTGTGTGGTATCTGGTTCTTCTCCATGACCCTGTTAGCTGAATTAAACAGTGTTCTGCTGTCCAAAGTTTTATAGCTTCATTAATCCTTTTTTATTAGGGAAAGCCTTTTGCACGGAACCGAGGGATGGAAGCGTGTGCTGTTTGTAGCTTCACATTTTAATTGCTTTTTCCTTAGAAATTCTATGAGATTCGTGTAAAGCAACAAGCAAAAATCTGATTTTAGAAAACTTGTTTGGGAGGAGATTGGTTGTGCCCTACCTGCACACTCCCAAAATGTCAGGATCTTGCCAGTGAGCTGTTTGCACTCTACAATGTTTTTTTTGCCAGTATGAAGGCAACTTCCCAGCCGAGGAAATCAGCACAATTTTCACTGTTGAACTGGATGTCTGCTGACTGGAAGATACAGCAATGCCTCGAACGTCAGTTCTGTTCTTCACTGCATGGTTGCCCATTGTGGAATGACTGACCAGTGTCCATACTGGTGGAGGGATGTGAGGGAGTTGTGTGCTGCATTTCTCTTTACAAATGCTTTCAATTCAGCAGTTTTCCTCTCCATTTTCCAGTAATCTGTAGCTGTTTTGCCAGACACCAGAGTCATTGTGACTGGGTAGTCCCAAGCAGTGGCCAAGGGTTGCTGGGTGTTGCAGAACCCTTAATTGAAATAATTACTCTTTTTTTTTTGCCTGAAACCATTTGTTCCTCCTCGTTGTTCCAGCCGGGAGCTGCCAGCAGTTGTTTTGGGATTTGGGTTATCCGTGTGAGTTTTGGTTGACCAGTTTGGTTTTTTGATAATGGCACTTGGATGAGTGCAATGACATGGACACATTAGGACAGATCATTGACCAGCGTGGAAGTGGGAACGTAGGGATCAAGAATAACCTACCAATCTAAAATATTTGAGAAGAATAATCTTCCTAAACTACTGAAAGATGAACTGGTGAGTTGAAAACAATTGCTCCCTTCCTTTTTTTCTCAATGTGATGTATGCCAGCATAGTTTAAATCAATAATTTCATTACTTTGGTCAGTTATAAAGCTATAGGAGACCATCCTGTCTTTCCTGTAGCACCAGCTCTTCACACACTCTCAGTTTAAGGAGCTGTTAAGGGAACAAAGGTATCAGAACTTAGGAGCAAAACCTGGCAGAAATATCAAAGGTCAGATTTTGACCCATTTGAGGTGTGTGCCTGTTCATTTAATGCTCATTTCTAGGCAAGAAATAAAACCCTGAGCTGAAGCAAACAGCCAGGGCCTGACGATTCCTCCTAACACAGCAGTGTTTGATCAATGAGGGCTGTAATGCTGCAGTCCTCCCCCACCAGACAGGCAGCTCCTGCCAAACCACCCCCTGAGCCTCAGCCTGAGCAAGTGGGGAGTAAGAACATGATTTTATCCTCTGATTCTTTGTCTGGAGAGCCTTGCAGAAATCATGCTGTTATTTTACCGAGGGTAAAATCATGCTATTATTTTACCCAGGGTATGAGCCTCCCTAGCCAGTAGCCTCTGGATGATGGTGAAAGCCTTACCTACCCCTGTTCAAGGATGGTGGCCATGCTCCCGTGGTCTGCTGGCAGCTGCTGCAGGCAAGCTCCTTGGCTCTTCCCTCGGAGACATTGGAGGAATTTATTTAGACTTGCCAGTATGACCAAGTTCAGTGTTGTCAAAAGGGCTTCATAGCTTCCCAAGTGAGGAGGTGGCAGGACTCCTTCTTCAGTACCCAACCCCTCAAATCGTCAACTCCTGCCTGGTCGGGACTTAAAGGCAGGCATCTACTTGCCCTCTAGTCAGGCTCAAGAAGCAGATGACAATAATTTCATATCCTGAGGCCTGTCACTCACCCACTCTCATTAATAGCAACATTTCCACTTCTATTTTTCAGGCTTAAAGCTGTGTTTTTCTCTCTCCTGCTGATGTCCTCAATAAATACACAGGGATGTTGGCTGCATAGCTGGCCGTCCTGGGTCCATTAACACAAGGCACTGATGAAAAATGAAATCTGGGAAAATAGTTTTCCTTTTTCCTCTTTCCATTCCACACTGTGAAGTGTTTCTGTATCAGCAATACTAAGGTCCATTTGGCTGGGACAAAATAGTGTGCGGTTCAATTGGTAGTGTGGTAGTGTCCCTTTAATTTTAAAAATCAGAGCAGAATGGTGACAGTCACAGGCCTGTTATGGGGTGGGCTAGGGACAGCTGTTGGTCTTTAGGAAGGTTTTATGGGAAAGGCAAGTACTGCACTGGAAATACAGACATTTTCTCTTCTTAGAATAAATAAAACATTCTCGGTAGATACACTTCTGCTTCTCTTATAGTCATTTCCCTCAGTGGGAATTAAGGAATTATATTTGCTTTGTTCTTTTAAATATTTATCTTTGTCTTTTAATATGTGACAAGTTTTTTTCCCTCCAAACTATTTGCTGCCAATATTTTTGGCAGGGTAAAGCCCTGCTTTGACTGAAGTCTGAAGAAAACCGATCCACTTCGGTGAATTCAAAATTTGTCAGACGAAGTCAGTACCAGAGGGCTTGAGGGTTGGTAGATATTCTTTTTTGTTTGTTTTTAATAAAAGTCTTCCCTGTTTATGCTGTCTGCTTCTCTAATGCTGTAATACTCTAATATCTCCCCAATGACTTCTTGCATTCATCCTCTGTGTCCTCTCTGTTCAGGCAAGTCCCCCACGGGTACGCGGGAGCCCTGCAGCAATGTGCCAGTGCCCCTTAGCTAGCTGCCATTAATTCTTAATCTAAAGATCCTCTTTCCAGTGTTATCATTCCTGTTTGTTTATTTCAGCCTTTGTTTTTTTCTGTTTTCCCTTCTGAGTTGGGTTTTTGTCATTTTATCATCCTAATGCAGAGCAGGGCTTGTCTTCGCAGCTGGGTGCCCCGGGGAGGCTGGCTGGAGGGCAGCGTGGGTCCTCACCAGCCTTCTGCCACCTTATGAGAAAATTCAATTTAGCCATTTTCTCCCTCAGAGTATTTGTTAGGCACTTGATATTTTTTCCCTTCAGCTTAAGCCAAATTTAGTACTCATACAACGGGACAGAAGGATGGAGAGGGGAGGGGGTCTGCGGGAGGTCGTGCTCTTTGCCTTCTCACTGTCACCCATCTCATCCTCCCCCCTCTCTGCTCTGTTCTCCCCATGCTGGCTTCAGAGCATGGGAAAAAAAAGACACATGAGGACAAAGAATGTCCACACAGATAAAACAGATTTCTGTGTATGTTGTTGGTATAAGACTTGTGCTGTCAGGTACCTGGATGCTCCAATCCTTCTGTATTCCATCGCAGTTCTGTGCTCCATCTGCTCCCTGCCCCCAGATCCTCTATTTTACCTTCTCTGAGTGTCAGACAAATTATTTATTTCTCTAATTCCTTATCCTGCCATAAAGATTACTTTAAATAAGACAATATAGTAACATTACTCTTTCACATCCACATCGTCTTGGAGCATGTATGTGTTGTCTGAGGACGTTTCTGAGCTCTAAATGCTGCTTGGACTCTCTGCCTGAATTTTGTGCAGGTCATTTGTGACTGGCTGCTGGCTCCGGACCATGGAGCACTAACCTACTTAGTGCTTTGAGATACTTCATCTGCCTCGAGATTAGCCATGACATTTTCCTGAACTGCTGAGATACTTCTGGTCGTTTGGCCCTGGGTCGCTCGGCGGTGCCTTCCCGTCTGTCAGCAGGCACTCAGATCCCTGCCTTTAATGGCCAATTTTCCCATGGTTATCCTTTTGAAATCTGCCGGAGTGCAAGGCTGAGGCTGAGGTCTGGTTCCCTTTGCTCTTTATCTCCTCCTCTTGGGTAGTGCTACTGAGAGCTGCGGATTGAATTTTCATCTCCTTGCTGCTGATTTACCGCCTGAGCAAAGATGCTGTTTCAGTGATGTCTGTTTGGGAAAATTGCTTTAAAACTATGCAAAAGTGGAGAACAGGGCATTTTTTCCCCCCTTTTTGTCCTTTTTTTTAGAAAAACAATTCAATGCTAGCGAGAACAGCTGTCACATTTCCATGGTTGTCAGCAAGCACAGAGCCCTTTGACTTCAGTGGGATGTGCGAGTGCTCGGCAACACAGGGAGGTGAAGCCAACCAGCAATGCCAGCTGGTCCAGCCCAGCTCCTCCTCCTGAGCGGGGGCTCCCTGGAAGAAACTGGAATGACACTGGTTTGGAGATACTCATGTCTCCTTTGTGCCTCTCGTGAGATGGCTGAGCTGTAAGGATCCACTGTAGGGATTGTATCCGTGCCCAGGTCTTGTGTTCAGGTGAGGATCTCACTGGAATGATCACGTCTGATTATCAGCCTGGGTTTGGATGTATCTGTTCCCCAAAAAGCAAATTTACTTTTAATACTATCATGGTGACAAAGGGGTGCTTTCTTCCATGGTCTTTACTGAAGAGGAGAGTCCCGGCCATGTCCAAACCATGCCTGAAGGCAGTGGTCTATCTGAGCTGGCTTCACTGCAGACAGGATGGCTGACGGGAGAATTGATGAAGGCACAGCCTCTCCATCCAAACCAAACCCAAGCACTTGTCCTGGCCTCTGTTCAATTTGATTACTACTCAAATGGCTCAACTCCAGGTACACGGCCTTTGCCCACCTGTGCTGTCTTCTTGAGAAGATCGTTCCAGCACACTGCAGGAATCTGGGGTCTGTCACTGCCGTGTTATCAGCCCTGTGACCTCATAATTGTGGGATGGCAGAAGCTGATGTCTGATGTCTGTAAGCTCCTGAAAATAGCATAAGTTTAGAAATAGGTTAGAGAAAAGGGTTCAGGGTCATGGTGACTTATCATAGAATCATTATGGTTGGAAGGGACCTCCAGGGTCATCAAGTCCAACCTTTATCCCATCATATTCCTAACCATCAGACCATCAGACCATGGCCTCAAGTGCCTCATCAACCCGTTTTTTGAACACCCCCAAATTATTCAGCATCCCCAAACCGGGGTACTGACATTTCCATTTTTAAGAGGGTAGCAGCTAGATTTTCAGGCACAAAAATGGCCCAGATTTTCTTCCCCCTTTCCTTGCAGTTTCACAGTTGTGTTTGGAAAAATGTTAAAAGCCAATGCTGCTTTTTTTGGATGTCTTAATATGTGACTGTGAGGGCAGCTTTACTGAAAATTCACCTGTGTTTAGTGGTTGCACTTTCTCCAGAAAACAGAATTCAAAAATCAGATCTGATTTTTAAAAAATAATAATTAAAAAAAACCCTTCTGTGTTGGTTTTCTGGAGAAAATGCTGTGTTGGTACAGCCAGAGAATCTTCTTTCTTCTTTGAAAAGTAAATGTAAATGAGTGTTGTCAAGAACCTTTTGACAAGGGCATGGACTGATGAGACGAGGGGGAATGGGTTCCAACTGCCGGAGGGGAGATGGAGATGGGATGGGAGGGAGAAATTGTTTGGTGTGAGGGTGGTGAGAGCCTGGCCCAGGGTGCCCAAAGAAGCTGTGGCTGCCCCTGCCTGGCAGTGTTGAAGGCCAGGTTGGATGGGGCTTGGAGCACCCTGGTGTGGTGGGAGGTGTCCCTGCCCATGGCAGGGGGTTGGCACTGGAGGATCTTGAAGGTCCCTTCCAACCCAAACCAGTCTGGGATTCTATGATATCGGCTCCTTCTCCTCAACACAGATCAAGGCAAAGTCCTTTTCTCCATCCCACAGGCTGCTTTGCTGCAGGAGCTGACAGCCCTGCTGTTTGGATGCAGTATGTTTAAATTATGCAGGTTATCCAGAAGGTGAGGGGTTCTTTGCAGGTGAACCACAGGAACACTTTTTCCATTAATATTTATTTTCCAGAGCTTGCACAAATTTCCAGAAGAAAGAATTTTCAGTTCTTAGAGTCAAAAAGAACCTCCACCTTTGGTCATGGTGCAGTTCAGGTCTTGACCAAAATCTGCTTTTGTTTATTCCATTTTATTTTTAACTGTGGGGTAGTATCTACTTTGTGTTAAGCATTTCACACTTGTACCAGTAGAAATATTCACTGTCCTAATAAACTTAAAGTACTGACTAAAGAGAAACTTTTTTTTTTTTAACAAACCAAACAAATCCTTATACAGCACACAACAGAAATGGCTTTTCACCAGAATGAGAAAGAAGTGGGGACCTTCAAAACTTAAGTCAGAGAGGTTAAACCCAGTAAAATGGAGTATGTTCTTTGAAAAATTGCCAAGTTCAAAGAAAACCTAATCAAACATTAAACCTGCAGTAAAACATAGGCTTTTTCCTCAACTGCAGAATTCATGTTTGTGCTAACCTAAATAATTTATATGAATCCAGAAATGAGGTCCCATTAAATCTTTTAAAACATGGTTATTTTTTCCTCATTTTTTGTGGCCAGTAAGAATATCTGTGTGCTCTGGGAAGAGCCCTCTGGGATGCAGGAACAGTACTTTCTGGAGCAGAAGATCTGATGAGTGGCATAGTTATTTGTTAAATCAGCCTGAAATGCAGAAAAAGATTGAGGATAAAAAAATGACTAAATAAAATCATGAGCTAGATCCAAGGCAATCAACATGTTCACGCCCTCATTTAGGAAGGACATGGCCATGGAGTGCATCTGCCATGGGAAGCACAATGGTGATAGAGGGAGCTTGAGCACATCCTAACGTCTCTGTTGCTGTAGAAGTTCAAGTGCCATATACAAAGGAGAAAAGGAAATGAGCAGGAGAGGACAAAAGTTTCTCCACCCTCATCCTGCCTTCTCCCCAAGGCCAACTCAACACACATCATAGCACAGGATTTAGCTCATGACAGAGCTCAGAGAAAGAGAGAAAAGGTTCTGCTGGAAGAGGGGGAGCAGCAGCATCTTTCCCCATCATCAGCACTTCCCTCTTTTCCAGGTTGAGTGTTTTGGAACTTGTCCTTTGGATCTTGGCATCCATGCCGAATTGTTTCAGGATTCAGTTTTTAAGAGCAAAAGCAGAGAGAAACAATTTTTTTTTAATTATTTCAATCAAGATTTGCTTTTAATTTTCAGTTAAAATTAGAATCAACAGTAAGTTACTCACCTAGTCCTTATAAGTAACTTTGTACCTCTCTTTTCAATGTTTTTCTTTCTCTTTTCTTTCTTGTGTCTTTTTTTGTGATTCAGCTCCACTGATGACTACTGTTTGGTGGTGTCAGGGTGGGTTCCTCGTCCCCAGTGCTGGCAGCACCATGTCAGCTGGCCATGTCTCCCTGTTCTTGGTTGTACTGAATATGTGTGGCAGAATCCCCAAAGGAGGAGGTGTTGGTCTTCCATGGTGCTTTTCATACGAGGCAACCCCTGGCTCTTTCTGAGGAGCATCATCAACCCTCAGGTGGTCACATCAAGGGGAGCCCCAAGAACAGAAGCACATTGCACCAGCAGCATCTGGCACACCACGTGAGGGTTGTGCTGGGGTGGCTCCCTACTGCCTCTCCAGCAGCTTTTACACCCCTTTATATGCCAAAAAACCCCAACCTTCCCACGGGGTGGGGGGTTTCTGAGCAGGAATCTGGGGCTGAGTTTACTCTCGCCATCCCTCTGATGAGGCAGGCAGTGGTGGTGGCACAGGGTCACATCTGTCCTCGGTTCACAAATGGCTGCTAATGGCATCTCTTGGTGTTTTACAGCCTCTCCTCTCCATACATAAAAAACCCCAAATGAGCAGCAGGATGTTAAGTAAGAGGATGGGGCTCAGCTGTGCCCTGCCTCGGTGAATCATTTAGCAGAACAGCAAAGCAAGATGCCAAATCTCACTGTCCTCAAAGCCCTGCACAGTGCTGGGGGCATTTGCTTCCCCCCCTCCCTGTTTTTCCATTTCCTTTCAAACTGGAGGTCATGGTGTATGGATTTCTAGAGGCAGCTCCCAGTGCTGCTGGGCCCAGGGATGTTTTAGATGTACCAAAACTTGTTCAGACTGTTAATAGCTGCACTGAGGCAAGGTGGGAGGGACGGCCCCATTCTGTCTGACAGCAGGGTCTGAGCAGCCTTGAAGTCTGTTGGCTTTTGGTCCTGGCCCAGTTCCTTACAGAATCATACCAAAAAGGAAACAGAATTGTTTAAATTATCTAATTTATTTATCTTTTGAAGTACCAAAAATGATGTAAAGATACTGAGTGGATGCTGAAGATTTTTTGCTCCTTTTATCCCAGTATAACAAAATCATGTGAGGCAATCCCAAGCCTCTGGCAGGTTATAATCAATCAATGTAAGAGTTTATCTCAATAGAGAACTTTTCTGGCACTAAGTACTGACAAAACACCTTCAGACCTTAGCGTGTCCTGGCATAGGCAAGTTATTGCACTTACACCATGAACTAATAATAAGACTGCTTTTCTGACCAAAGAAAAGGTTTATGTCCCTTCCTAAACCATCTTCAGCCCATTTTTTACAGCTAGAAATGGAGAATTAGTTAAAAAATGCACTTACATGTGAGTAGGTGGCAGGGTTGGCTAGAGGAGCGATGCTCTTCTTCAACCAGCTCCCAAAAATGATTGAACTGCTCCAGAGCCTGGGCAACTCAAACACAATTTCACAGACTTGGAGCAGGAACAGTACAGACTGACACAGAAACGTGGCAAGAAGGAAAGGTAATAGGGAAAAAAAAAGTGAGAAAGGGAGTAAGTGGGCGATTCATGACCTAAAATTCCACTTGAAACCAGACTTCACCCTTGGATAATGCACTTCACTTTTCTTGAATAGTGCAGCCAAAGTCATGAGCATAGCTACAGCCCTGAAGTTTCAGTGCAATAGCAGTCAGCTTAAATTAATTAAACTCCTCTGAGACCTCTTGTTCACCCTGTATCATTGGCTTCTTCACTGCAGTGAGACTCAAGACCTCTTTGACAGTCTTGTGTTTTATGGAATCATGAGCTCTGCTCTCAGGGACACGCTCCTGCCCATCATCCAACCCTACCCCTTCTCTGGTGGCTTGTGCTAGATGAGCAAAATAATCTGTGTAAATTATCCAACAGGTTTTGGCATTAGCAAGCCCAGCCAAAGACTGAAGACATTTTTCAGTGGTGTGACTCCTGTCTTGTAGGCTGTGCTTTGAGGGGTCACTGGTGTCCATGAGCATAGATGAACCTCTGAAGCTCTTGGGTTTGGTGGGGAGCTGGGAGTTTGAGGTTGGACGTTGAGAGCCTGCATGGAGCAGAGGCTCCTTTAGCACCCACAGACTGTTAGATTTAAGTACGGAGAGAGCTGGTAGAGCAAGTGATTGGAATTACTGTTAGTATTAATTTATTTTTTTACGAAAGCACCCATACAAACCACCTGTAAATCCTGGCTGTCTGTAGCACTGTTTCTCTAAGGAAGATTTGATTACAAGCTGACTATAAGTTATTAGGTTTCCAGTAAGTCTAAATGAATGTCACAGGCTATAAACTGACTATATAAATTACAATCTCTCATGTAAAGCTTAATGATGGTTGCAGTAACATTTATGTCTTTCCCAAGGACAGGAGACAGTTTCTTACTGTGTCACTGATTATGGTAGTCTTGTATCCAAATTTCATGTCTCGAGTCAAACTGGCAGTGTTATTTTATTTTCCCCACCACCTGGTGTCTTTGGACTGAAACCTGAAGTGCTTTCCTGTGGACCCTGTTCCCTTGCGACCATCACCTCTGTGGAAAACACAACATGGAGCTGGTGTTGGGCATGGACCATCTCATCCCCAGCAAAAGCAGCACGTGTACTCTTCAGGTTTGGTTTGGGTTTTATCTCTTGCAGCAATGTTTGCTCCTCATGAGCAGGACACATCTGTCCTCCATGTCTGGGTCTTCCTCCAGTTTGGAGCCCTCCGTGGTCCAACTGCTGCAGCAGTTTCCCGGCTGCAGCAAGAGCACTGCTGTATTCTCACAGCTTAGGAATAGGCAGCTAGGCTCTGCGTTAGTTGAATGTTGACTAGTCAATGTTTAATTCAGAAACACATGCAAAAATGTCAGAATAATTAATTAATTCCCCCACTTGTTGAACTGTTTCTCCAGTTTGCCAACCTAGGGACAGTCATGGATGGCTGGGAACAGTAGGAAGTGGGAAAAAAAGCAGTCAAAGACCATATGTCACCTATATTCTAACCTGTGTGGTCTTAAAACTTCTCCTGAAGCATCACTACCATTTAAAAGGTTATTTTTCATTCATCTGCTAGGCACGGTAGGAATTTGATTTTAATTAAAGACCGTGGGGATTGTAGCAGTGCTACTGAACCCAGGACCTAAAAGCATGAAAGAGGAAGGACCATTTCCGAAGCACGCAGGGTATTGATGTTGTTTTGTTTCCTGCAGAACTCACTCCTGCTGGTGGAGAATGAGAACAAAGAGGAGCTTTGTCAGCCCCCTCGGAGCAGATTGCTGCCCTACCCCACACACTTGACCAGAGCAGTTTAAACCACGGGTGGGCAAAGTTGAACGACAGGTCTTGCTGTGCTAACAGGTTTTTTCACCCAGTCTCCTGGTCCAAAGCCCAGTAAAGGCAGTGGACTCTGAGCCAGGCACCACCTCCTTGGCAATTAATTCCCAGACTCGGCAGAGTTTGGAAATTTGGGATGTTTGCTTCTCGCAGGTCAGCAGTGGAGCAGGCAGTGCCAGATGTGACCTTTTAGCAAAGGTGGCAAGGTGTTATTACTGGATCTCAACCGTGCTTTTCCTGTCATCTAGTACGAAGAGAAAAATGAAGTTAATTAATTCTATCCTGGGGCTGAAGTATCTAATTTGAGGAGCGGAGGCAGGGGTTATCTGAGGTTTTTCACTATGCTTCAGACTTATTAATTTTTAATGCAAGCCTGCCCTAGAGGGGGAAGGAAAATAAAGTTAGTTCACCCAGAAAAGAAAAGGATTGTGAATGCAGCAGTGGATTGCTGCACTTGAGAAACTGCTGCTTGCCCATGCTGTTGGGTTTACTTGTGTTTCTGTGTGTTACTGCTTCAAAGCCACAGAAGGATCCAATGAGCCCAGCCTGGTTCTTCCTTTGCTGTGCAGTGAAGCTGATAACAAGGGAAATCCCAGCACTAAGCCAGGTCCTGGGCCTGGGCTCTGGTGTTCAGCAGTGCCCAGTCACACGTGCTCAGCATGAGGTTGGAGCCCAGAGCAGAGGCACTGCTATCTCCTCCTTCCCAGGCTGCTGGCAGGTGGTACCATAGATGGCTGCTGAGCTGCCAACCCAGGGGGATCACTGTTCCTCAGCACTGGTGGATGTGGCAGTGAGTGTGTCCTTCTTGGCCTCCATGGTTTACAGTGTTTTGGTATCCAGAGGCTGGGTGAAAGAAGTGAGGGCAGCCAGACATCCCCAAGCACAGAATAACTCAGGTGTTGCTGCTTTGACACTGCCTCCTGGGCTATTTCAAAGTAGCCTCCAGGCACTGATGGTTAGGAGTAAATGCATCCCTTCTTGTTGACCACAGGATGCTTTGTGCAAGTAGAATAATCATGGAATAGTCTGGGTTGGAAGGGACCTTTAAAGGCCATCCAGTCCCACCCCCTGCAGTGAGTAGGGACATCTTCAACCACATCGGGATGCTCAGAGCCCCATCCAAGGGAACTGGGGTTATTGACCCTGGAGAAGAGGAGACTGAGAGGAGACCTTATTGCCCTCTACAACTACCTAAAGGGAGGTTGGAGTGAGGCTGGTGTTGGTCTCTTCTCCCCAATTGCTGATGACAGGACGAGAGGAAATGGCCTCAAGTTCCATCAGGGGAAGTTTAG
Source organism: Aegotheles bennettii (assembly GCA_013398125.1). Taxonomy (NCBI): domain Eukaryota; kingdom Metazoa; phylum Chordata; class Aves; order Caprimulgiformes; family Aegothelidae; genus Aegotheles; species Aegotheles bennettii. Next base: position 288,292 of record VZRW01005948.1, read on the forward strand.
GTTGGAGATTAGGAAGAAGTTCTTTCCTGAGAGGGTGGTTGGGCACTGGAATGGGCTGCCCAGGGAGGTGGTGGAGTCCCTGGAGGTGTTCAAAAAACGGGTTGATGAGGCACTTGGGGCCATGGTCTAATGGTCAGGAATATGATGGGATAAAGGTTGGACTTGCTGACCCTGGAGGTCCCTTCCAACCGTAATGATTCTATGACCAACCTGGCCTGGAATGTTTCCAGGGGTAGGGCATCCATCACCTCTCTGGGCAACCTGGGCCAGTGTCTCACCACCCTCAGCATAAAACGTTTCTTCCTTATGTGTAGCCTGAATCTCCCCTCTTTGAGTTTAAAACCATCACCCCTTGTCCTATTGCTACAGGCCCTGCTAACAGGTCTGTCCTCACCTTGCTTGTAGGCCCCCTTTAAGTATTGAAAGGCCCATAATGAAGATGAATGGTGCAGATTTTGAAGTAGAGATGATCTCTTGGTTGCTGAGCTGTAGAGTGCAGGTCTATGTCTAAGGCCAAATTGGTGACCCCAGGAGTTAGAGAACATGCAGCTGCTTGCCTGGATGATGGGAGTACTCGAGTGTGCGATGCTCTGGCCTGGTGATAGTTATTTTATGTTGGATAAACAGCACGATGAGTGATCAGAGCAAAAAGAAGAGCATCCCTTCCATGGGCTGGCTGCTCTGTCGCTGGCAGCCCCGAAGGTGTGTTTTGGGGGAGCCTGGTACATGGGAGTGAAGGATACGTCCTAAGTAATATTGGAGGCCCTCTCCATGAGGAAACCTGCCCGCTGTGGCTGCTGCAAATCATTTCAGCAGTGTTTCAGTCCCACAGAGCCTGGAGAAACTGCACTAAAGAGCATTTAGCAGGGAGCCCTGGAGCATCTCCACGGCAGAGCTGACCTGGGGAGTGACCCAGGAAGAGTAAACACCTTCATTTCAACATTGATGCTGGGAAGCAGGGGCAGTTCATTTGCTGGCTGGCATTTTCTTTAGTTTCTTCCACCAAAATGCTTGTTTGCTTATGTGATGTGAGGGTATTGTGTGTTGGTTCTGGAGTGGATTGGAGCAGCCACAAGCTGTTGTATTCACCAGGAGGTGGGGAGCCTCTAGTAGGGAAGGGATGGGGATAAGGCAGCTGCATGACTGACTGCCAGTATGGGAGAGCTTGCAGCTGCCTAGGAAGCCCTGGTGAGCTTAGGAAGCATCAGGGGAGCCTGGCTGAGGAGCAGGGCTGGAGCTGGGACCGGTGGATGGAGCCGTGGGTGGGCATGGCCACAGGGCAGGTGCAGAGGGAGCGGTGTGGTACCCAGCAGCGGGGAGGATGCTCAGGAGCAGTGTGGTACCCAGCAGTGGGGAGGATGCTCAGGAGCAGTGTGGTACCCAGCAGTGGGGAGGATGCTCAGGAGCAGTGTGGTACCCAGCAGTGGGGAGGATGCTCAGGAGCAGTGTGGTACCCAGCAGTGGGGAGGATGCTCAGGAGCAGTGTGGTACCCAGCAGTGGGGAGGATGCTCAGGAGCAGTGTGGTACCCAGCAGTGGGGAGGATGCTCAGGAGCAGTGTGGTACCCAGCAGTGGGGAGGATGCTCAGGAGCAGTGTGGTACCCAGCAGTGGGGAGGATGCTCAGGAGCAGTGTGGTACCCAGCAGTGGGGAGGATGCTCAGGAGCAGTGTGGTACCCAGCAGTGGGGAGGATGCTCAGGAGCAGTGTGGTACCCAGCAGTGGGGAGGATGCTCAGGAGCAGTGTGGTACCCAGCAGTGGGGAGGATGCTCAGGAGCAGTGTGGTACCCAGCAGTGGGGAGGATGCTCAGGAGCAGTGTGGTACCCAGCAGTGGGGAGGATGCTCAGGAGCAGTGTGGTACCCAGCAGTGGGGAGGATGCTCAGGAGCAGTGTGGTACCCAGCAGTGGGGAGGATGCTCAGGAGCAGTGTGGTACCCAGCAGTGGGGAGGATGCTCAGGAGCAGTGTGGTACCCAGCAGTGGGGAGGATGCTCAGGAGCAGTGTGGTACCCAGCAGTGGGGAGGATGCTCAGGAGCAGTGTGGTACCCAGCAGCAGGGAGGATGCTCAGGAGCAGTGTGGTACCCAGCAGCAGGGAGGATGCTCAGGAGCAGTGGTACCCAGCAGCAGGGAGGATGCTCGGGAGTGGTGTGTGGTGCCAGCCCTAGGCTCACCCACAGAGCAGTGTGGCCGAGGGATGGAGCCAGCCCAGCAGCTGCTGCCCATTCCTTGCACAGAGCTGCATCTTCTCCAGGCTGCAAACATTTCTTTGGTGGTTCAGTCTTGCACTCTGACCCCGAGGCACGCATTTTGCCCGGCACTGTCGGAGCTTCCCCACCTCACTACCCTTCCCAGAGGTCACAGTTTTCTTTAGGTGCATGTGCTGGCACGTTATTATTTACAATTTCATGACAGCATCCTGCTCTCTGCATGACACTGCTTTTGTTCCCCTACCCATCCTTGGTTCCTCAGGTCTTTAACACATCCTGGCAAGCATCACTGCTTCCCCCCCCACGCCTGCAGCTCCCGGGGGGTTTCTGTAGAGTTCACTTCAGTGACAGGTAAATTACTGCCTCCTCCTCGAGCAGAGGCTGTGCTTTGTGTTCTGTTGTAGCTGCGTTTCACCTTGCTTTAGTAGCTGCTCTCTAGTGAGGCACAGACACGTGGCTGCAAACACGCACGCATGGTGTATGTAGGCTGTGTGTAAAAGTGTGCGTATGTGTCTGTAGTAGTTACTACATGAAATTATGGAAGGTACATGTGTGTGTGCATTTGAGCTTGCAGAAAGCTTGCTGATAAAAAGGAGGCTCTGTGTAAGGGTCAGCTGGCTTCAGGCACTGCTCTAAACTGGATTTATTTATCCCTCAAAATGCCATCGCCTGGGTCACATTTCATCATGACCCGTTTGAAGGAAATCCAGATACATGGTACCATGTTCTAAACCGAATTTCAAATCGTGGTGAAGCTTTTTATCAACAAACACGGGCGTGTTTGGCCCAAAGGGATGGAAATGAAACTCGGCGACGCGTTGGGTTTGGTTCTCGTGGTGAGATCTGGTCTGGATGTGAAAGGGAGCGATGTTTGTACTGCGAGTCCTGTGTTGGAAGGAGGAGGAATTGCAGGGACGAGCAGCACGAGCTCTTCCACGGCTCAGCCAGCAGATGTCACGTTTGGTTATGGCTGGCGAGGAGCTGGATCCCAGCTGCTGGAGGTTAGGGAAACCTAAAGGGAAAAAAATCCTTCCAGGACACGTGGAGAAGGCATCTCAAAGATGAAATGCATAGCGTATTCCGTGGCACAAACTTATATTGGTTTAAGTGTTAACTGGGATGTTGGTTTACTGGTTCAAAGCAGACCTTTCCATACCCAGAATGGGAACCTCTTAAATCATTTGGGATGGGCAGAGTATGTGTACATTTAAATTTGTGCTCCAGTGAGGCATTTGAAAGTTCATTTTGATTCCCAAATCGTTCCTTCCCTGCAGGTTGCAATATGTTAGCAAGTCTGTATATCCCTTGGGATGAGACTGTTACTGGAAAGTGTGGGAAAGTGTTATCCCCAAGTTCACAGTGTTGGGAACAAGGAGGATGTGGGCGTCTGTTCCTGCAGTAACCATTTCCCTAGAAGAGCAGCCTCCTCCACCTGCCTTGTGGGGATTATTGCTTATTAGTGTTTGCTCTTGATTAGCTTTGGTACCACGATGCAATTAAATGGCTCCTCAGCAGCCCAGCCAAACTGCTCTGTTATGGCTCAGACTGTCCTTTCCTGGAAACTCTGGAAATCCTGGGCAGCCCAAAGGTTTTCCTGTGGGCAAAGGTGCTTTTGGTAGAGCAGGAGCCCCAGCTGATGGTCTGGTGCTCTGGGCTGGGCTTTGCTTTGCAGTCTCTTTGCTGTCTGACCAGCAGGTATCAGTGTTGATTTTCTCATATAAGGATAAATGACTTTCAGAATTTACCTGGGTCTCACAGGTGGGGCTGCAGGGACAGATGTAGAACTGCAACTCTCAGACTCTGTGTCTAACTCCAAACAGTCCCTGGAAGTCACTCTTTAGGAGGACCAAGGGAGGGCCACATCTGCACTATTTGCTGTCAATCGTCAAATTTTGGCCAGACAAATTCTTAAGAGATGCTGTGCAGATGAAGCCAGCAACATGGCAATCCAAATAGAAAAATTTAAGAGTGTACAGATAGTTCCTAAGGAAAAACACCATCCAAAAGTAAGTGATGTGAGGATGATGGTGGTTCCGTGCAGGGGAAGAAGGGATCCGTAGCTGGAAAAGGGAATAAGCCAAACTTTTATTTTGGTTAGAGCTAAGCTGCTATGGAGGAAAAGTGCTGATAACTTCTGGTGTGAAGCTGCTAACATGTGAAATACATAATACATGGAGCCTTTAAATGGTGTAGAAGGCCAGAGGGCCTTCAGAAGCCACAGGAGGGACTGATCTGTGAAGCACAATGAGCTTTCAAGAGGGGAGAACCTCCTTTTGTTTAACCTGTTTGAAATTTGGGGAGAAGAAGGTTGGGTGGCTGGTTCTGGCACCTGACCAGGTGGAGTTCCCAAAGGGACCCAGACTAAATGAAAATGGATGTTCACATCTAGGAACAGTTTTGGCCAAAAAAAAATAAATCATGAGGAGAGACTTCTGTGAATGATGAAACACAATCCTTTGTGCCATGCATCCTGAACTGCTGGGGTGTCAGCCACCAGCGTGGACTCGGGAGGGATGCGTGCCACCAGCAGGGTCAGGAATGGTGGGAAGTCCAAAAAGAGGGATGTAAAGGGCTGGAGGTGATGGGGATGGTTCAGCTGCAGGATTGGGACCGTGCAGGGAGGAGGAGCAGAGCTGGGAGAAGACATACATTTCCTTTCACATACACAAGTAAAGAACAGAGTATCTTGTCTTCCTCACTGAAAATCCTTCATAAAAAATATATCCTGTAATAAAACAGAGCACAGTAATGGGCAGCATTTTTCATAAACTCTGTCTCCTAGTGTTTCACACAGTTAAATATACTGTTTTGTTCAGGATTTATACTCTTCATGCATTTTAAAGATAGAAAAGTCTGGAGTTGAATTTGCCAAAAGGGGAAGCATTTGTAAATCTCTGTATTTTACTTTCCCTAAATGTTTATAGCTGCTGTTACAAAGCACAAGGCGCCCTGATCATCACTTACACTGAACTCCTTGTCATGATAAGCTAAAGTGCATATGTGCTACCAATATGGAACCGAGAAGGCAAAGATGCTGCGTTTGCAAGCCACCTAATGCCACGCAAATTAGCAGAAGTAGATACGAAGCTAAGGGGAACATAAACAGACAAGACAAGGAAATGATTCCTTTAGTGCTCTGTCTGCGTGCCTGCTAAGGCTGCCACTGCTCCTGGTGCTGTGGCTGCACAGCTACTACTATTTGCTTCTGCTTGACAAGCCAGCATAAACACTAACCCAGTACTCGGAAACTCCATCTGGGGTTTGTAGTCAGCTGCTATAATTAGGGAGAGAATGTCGTTGTTCAGTTTATTGCCATTGCTTGGAATCAGTGGGTTGTGTTTGCACTCATTACAATGTAAATTCGCAGCGCGTGCTCTTGATTGCTCACGTTACTTTGGAAACCATGGGCTGGCAACTGAGATGAAACAATTCCTATAGAAGATCATTTCATTTTCCTAAGTTCCCTAAGACTTAGTGATCTGAAAAGAACCACAGGAAGATCTCCTGTGCCTGGTCAAGGAGTTTCTCTAACAGGTACCAGTTCAGGACCCACCTGAGCAAGTGCATTAATCCACTTCTGTTCAGCAGAGTACTTCAGCATTTCCTGAGATCCTAGTGGTGCAATGGGATGTAGCAGGAATTTAACAGGGAGCAGTGGAGTTGGCTTTTGTTTGTTTGCTTGTTTTCGATTAATCAGTTCTATATTGTCTTTCATACCATTTTTGACCTTACACTGGTAGAGAGATGGTAGATAATATTTTGGATGTACTGCCTGGAGGAATTTGAATTTAGGGGGGTTAGAGCTAGATGATCTTTGTCTCTTCCAGTCCAAACCATTCTGTGATCCTATGAATGCTGCCCAACAGATGCTAATGACTGCAAAAGAGCTCTGGGACTGAGAGGGGCTGTTACTGGGGAAGAGCACTGCATTTGTTCTGCAGCACCAGGGTTAGTGACAGATGATGCTTGTTCCTCTTCCTCATCCTGTCTCAGATTCATTATGAAATAAGTAATTATCAACACTAGACTTGTAACTTGATGACTCTTATCCATCAGAAAATAATGATGTTTTAAAACTGTCTGCTGTAGTATGGTCTTTAATACTGATGAGCTGCTGTTGCCCCATCCATACATCAGAATAACGTGCATGCCTGCTTATGGTTTGGTCAGCTGTTGCACATGAAATGAAAAGCTAATTATTGTTTAGAAAATTGGGTAAATTCATCATATCAGTTATATTCAGATAAGCTGTACCTTCTTGTGCATTAGTGAGTGCCTGGGGAAGTCCCACCACTATCTGAAGTGGTCTTCAACTGAATAAGTCCTCACACTCATTACATTTTAGGAGTGAGCATATTCTTGTCCCACCCAGAAGACACATTATTATTGTTTGGAAACTGCTACTCAGAAAGGACCTTGGAACCTTTGTGTGTTAATCAGAGTCATGTTCTCAGATCAATATTTCTTGAGATCTGATATCACATCTTCTTTAAGTCCTCTCCAGACCTTCATAGATATTAACATGTAGCAAGTTTTAACTGCAGTGGTTGGGGAGCCTGTGGCTGCTGTCCTGGAGAAGGGTCTGTGGGTGGGATGTTGTCCTGGCTGCTGATCTGCTGGGCATTAATTAGAGATGCAGAAAATGCACCAATCGTGCCCAATAAAAAAAAAAAATAAAAAAATAAAAGCCATTTGGCCTCTTGAAATTAAAGACACAAGAAAGAGAAATTGCTGCTCACTGCCAATAGTCGCAGACCTCTGCGATTCAGAGGCTTCGCAGGGCTGGGATGTGCTTGTGAATCTAGATGAATGGGAGTGGAGAATTGGGTGCTGGGGTTTTTTCTTCCCCCTGCACTAACCCGAGGAGGGAAACAGCTACAATGCCAAAGAACCCCGGTGTGCCCAGGAGTGCAGTTAGCCAGAATTGATAATTGTAGGCTTGGTATGCAGATGCATTGAGGTTGATGGAACAACAGCGACAAATGCAGCAGGATGTGTAATGTGCTGCTCATGCTGTGGGAGGAATTCACACTTTATTTTAGCTGTGCAGTCTCCAAATGCAAACATTTGGTCTGTCTGTTTATGTGTTTTAATCTCGTGCAGGGGCCAGCCCAGGTAAGCATTGGTACTACCTCCTTCCACCCCCCCACACACACCATCCCAACTGTCTTTGTTTTGCACATGCTACATATTCAGAAGGTGAAAAACATAAATGTTTTCCCAGTGATATAGAGAAGAAAACAAACAATATACTCCACATCAAACTGTGCCATGAATTCTCTCCCTGGCAGAGCCCCAGGCATCACAGTTACTCGGGTTCCAGCAGCACGAGCACAGAGGGAGGGATTAATTAAAACCAGTACGTGTTAATGGAGCTCTAAACCTGGCTTTGGATTGCCTTAACTGATACAAAAAATATCATGGCATTAAAGTCTCCTCCCTTGGGACCTGCTGGAGTGGGCAGGTCAGTGAGGAGCTGCCCTTTGCAGGGATGTGGAGCTCCTGGATCTGTAGAAGCTGCCGTGCCTTTAACCCCTGTAGCAATGCCCATGGTGGGAAGCTGCTTCTCTCGCCAGCACCTTCCTGAGCACTGAGAAGAGTTCCACCATTTACCCTGTAAATCTGAACCCATACATGAGCCAGCAATGTGCCCTGGTGGCCAAGAAGGCCAGTGGCATCCTGGAGTGCATTAGAAGGGGGGTGGTCAGTAGGTCAAGAGGGGTTCTCCTCCCCCTCTATTCTGCCTTGGTGAGGCCACATCTGGAGTATTGTGTCCAGTTCTGGGCCCCACAGTTCAAGAAGGACAGGGAACTGCTTGAGAGAGTCCAGC
>VZRW01005948.1:301065-317431 GCA_013398125.1 Aegotheles bennettii
TTTCCCTTATTTTTATTCTATTTTATTTTCTAATTGATTCTATTTTACTTTGATTTCTTTTTCTCCATCCCATTTTATTTCATTTCATTTTATATTTTTAAATCTTACTCTAATTTCTTTATTTTTTGTCCTCCCTCTTTTCATCTTCTGTGAGTCAGAGTTGTTTCTCCTTCCTCTGGAAGGCTGGCCACCATCTTGTAGAAGTAGTCCTCTGCCACTTGCAGATCCCAACAACTAATTTGCACGTTTGCAGTGTGAAATGCAGAGATTAAAGAGCTGTTCCTCAGCGGGTTTGTAGAGGCTGTGGCTCAAGATACTCTAGAAAGATCATATGAAAGAAACTTGCAATGAAATTAAGCTTTTTATCTCTCTGTGTGTATCTATATATCTTTTATTAGATCTTCCATGTAAATAGATAAATGTAGGGGTAGCTGTAGCTTTTTGATGGAAATGTGGTGATCCTTGAAGAACTGAAACATCTTTCTTGACCACATTAAAGGTGACCACACTTGCGTCTTCATAGATTCACTGGGAACTTTCCAATGGGAATTGGTGCAGTTCAGGAAGCGTGGGACCAACCCGCTTGAGGAGGAATTGTTACATTAACACAGTCATCCCTGTTAATTTACCCTTTAACAAGAAAAATATCATCTGTCTTCTTTGAAGGTTGTTGCTAAAAAGCTTGAGTTTTAATGGTTAATTAGAGTGAAAGAACCGCTCTGTGCCTGCTTGAACTCTCATTAAATGGCAACACCTCTGCTTACTCCCTTTTGCAGGGCAAAGTGATCTTCCTCCAGCTAAATCCATACAAAATCTCACAATTCTATATTCTAAAGGCAGAGAATTTGTGTGCCATACCACTCGTCCCCAATCCTGTCTAGAGCCCACCCATGCCAAACGCTACCAGTGTGGCAGAGACTGGCACTGACGGCTTGGGTTTGAGCTTCCCCAAGGAAAAACACGTGGTTTGAAAATAATGCTCCTTGTTCTGAACACCTCCTGGGCCACCACGTCCACCTCCGAGTCGTATCTTACCAGTTGAGCTGTCAGCCTGGGTCTGGTTTTGGTGGGTGCTGGTGGAGGAGCCCTGGACCTGCTGCAATCAAATGAAGACATTTTGCTGCTTACTTTGGGAGAATCCATCTGGTATAGTTTTGGTCTTGTTTTACACTCCCATGCTGAGCTCGCTTTGCTTTACATGGTACCACAATTGATTGATTTAGAAAGTGTATGTTTGGTTATTCAGTGCCTGAAATAATAGTTTGTGCAGGGAGAAGGAGGTGGGGGATTAAGGTGGGTTCTTGAAGGCATGTGTTTGAAAATATGAGTGCAGAAAGTATTTTGTTATCCCACAGATCTCCTGCTGGGATAAGCTTTGTAAACTGCAGAATAAATTTACAGGTTGAGCCTGTTACTTATGCCAAGTAGATGGGTTTTTGCTTGTGTAACTTCTGTGCAGTTGTGTAACTAGTTGTGGAGTTGATTGGGACATGCCCAGGGAACTTCTGTGCAGTTGTGTAACTAGTTGTGGAGTTGATTGGGACATGCCCAGGGAACTTCTGTGCAGTTGTGTAACTAGTTGTGGAGTTGATTGGGACATGCCCAGGGAATGGCTTTGATACCTGGGGGTGCTGGATCTCCTTCACTCAGAGTTTTGTCTCTATCCTGAATCTAAATAAGTGGAAATGAAAATTGGTGGCTTTTAATACCTGTTTATGCAACTGTTTGCATCATTGAGCACAAATCAGTTCCGTTATTCCCAGTACCCGTGAGGAATTATTAAATTAAAACAAGAATTTGCTGAAGTAAAAGAATATATAATGAAATTAATTGCATTAGGTATCTGAGCTTCTTTTTTTTCTATTTCATTTTAATTTACTTTTAATTATCTATTTATATAATTATCTAGAGTTACTTTAATTTCTTTGATGACACTCTCTGTCAGGCTAATCAAAACGTTTTCCTCTTCTCTCTCTGAAGCCACATTTAAAACTTGGGTGATTTAGAACCCAGAGAGCCATCTGGACACTCTTGTCCATTATTGCAGTAATTCTCCCTGAAGCAAGGGTGTAATTGAACTTCTTATTTATTTATTTTTTTTGACACCTACCAGTAGTTCCTAGCAGCAGGTTGCCCTCTGAACCGTTTGTGTTTAGACAGGTTATTTGACTTAGCAATGTATTTTTAACTGAGTTTTGCTGGTTTTATTTACCCATCTGAGTGGGGACGAGCACCTTTTGGGAGTGGCAGAAAACCCCACTCACGGCTCTGCAAAATTCATAGCAGAAGCAGGACAGGAGGGTTCCCAGGAGGAAGCCAGGGTCTGAGCAGCCTGGTGTACCAAGTGACTACTCCTAATCTTGGTTTCAATCTCCTAATGCATCGCAAAACACTGCCAGTGGGCTGTGTGTTGGTATCTGCCTGCGAGTCGATCAGCACCGTTACCTTTATCTGATCAGTAAATTGCTTTTCCATTACGAACACGAACATCAGAGCCCAGGCATCATCCCAGCCTGGACATTGCTGTTTCCCTTGAGACAGGACCCGGGCAGTATTTTGGGAATATTTAGTTGATAGCAGGTCCAGGCTTGCTGAATTTTCTGTGGAACTGTTAAAGTCTGTAATATTGACAATATTTTTAAGGTCATTTTGTGAAACCAAAGGGTTGCTTAGGAGACACAGAGTGGTTTAGCTCCAGTTTTGTGTTTGCTGGGTGGCTGTAGAAAGCAACGCTGAGTATGTGCTTAGTAATGAAACTTGTAAAGGGCAGAGGAGGCTGGAAGTCGAATGAGGCAGACTGGATTTTCCTTAAGGGCAAATTGCTCTGCCAGGAGGGATTAGATTGTACAGCATTATAACACAGGAAAGTGTCTGCACTGGTTGCAGATGGCTCTGCCTGGACCAGCTCAACTAAGCAGAGTTTGGAAAAGTTTTGCTGGTGACAAAACCTACCAGGGAGCAATGTCCAGTGCCAGAGAGGTGATGCAGGTAGAGAGCAGAGGCGTGGAAGCAAAGGAGTCATACCATGCTGAAGGGGATTCAATGGAAATAATTCAGCTCTGGTTACAGAGAGGTACGAGCAAGAGGCACGAGCTGTTTCACCATGGATGCCAGGAGCAGCTGTTGTGCTATCTCGGGACCTTCAGGACTCTGTGGTTCCTTCGTGACAGTGAAAATACAGGTTTTAACAACAGAATGAATCCATTTAAGAGGTGAATTGAAAATCTGTAAGAATCACTGCATTTATGTGCATGTTATCTATATATCTTTCATTAAGATCATTGTCTAGCTCTCCCCTTGCCCCTGTATTTAAGGCTGCAAGCTGCACATCCAGCAGCACACTGATGGTGAGCAGAAGTCTGTTCAGTGGAGTTTGCCCTGCTGACATGGTAGTGTGTGACAGGTGCTCCCTCCTGGGAGCATCAGGGAGGAACAGGAATTATCTAGAGCACTTTGCTTTCTGCTTAAGCCCAGGCACTCCTGCTGTTGCCTTTTGGGAATTCATTCTGTGTTTAACATGATTTTTTAACAAGCACAGGCTCTTGCCTGCGTTTCTGGTTGCTGCAGCACATGGACAGTGGCTTCCCAGTGCTGGGTTTTAATCGGCTTTGAGGCTGCTGAGCTGCAGTATCTGCCAAGCCTGCTGTGACGGAGCATCAGGCTGTGCTCCTCTGTAATTGAACAGTGACAAATAACTGCTTTTAAAAACGAGGCACTAAAAGAAATGGCCACAGAGTTTCCTTGAGTGAGTGTAAGATCTGCTGCTCCCATACCTTGATAGCACTCAGAGCCTTCAAGCATGTCTTGAGGAGATGGTGCAGCTCTGCAGTGTGAATCCAAGCCCTGGCCCTCCAAGGAGTTGGTATGAATGCAGTCTTCTCCTTGTGGAAATTTCTGGCTTATTTGCTTAAAAAAACCCAGCGTTTAGTTGATGAGAGGTAATAGCCAGGAACCTGGTCTGATCTGCAGTTATTTAAGACCAGTCTAGACCATTTTGGCAGGGTAAAAGGGACTGGAAGTGGCTGGTCCCTCTCCCAGAAGGAAGAAGGCCCTTGAGGACATTGGATTCAGCCAACGGCCAGTCCTGCTGCCAACCTTTGGCATAAAGAAAGATTCAGAAGGTAGCAGAGAAATACCACAATGTATATAATGTCTACTACTTTTGGGCCACTGGAGCCAAAGGGAGGAAAGATTACAGCATTCCTTTCACTACCATGCCTTCTCCTGCAGGTTGACCAATTTTAGGAAGCATAAAAGTGGTGGACTGCTGTCCTGCTACATCTGGGCACGTGCAAGCACATCTGCCATCTGAATTCCACATGCCAAAGAAAGGAAAGAAAGAATTGAGCCCATCCATTTTCCCCCCAGTTTTTGTGGGCTTTTTCCAGCCTGTGGTGAGAGAAGGACACTCCTGACCCAAGGACAGCCCAACGTTGTGGTACCTCAGAGCATCAGTAGTGATTTCACTACTGCTGAAGGGGAAATCTGAATGCAGATCTGAACAGAAAAATGAGAGGTGCATGGAGACTAAATGAAGGTCCATTGGAGATGCTCATTTATGATTACCACAGTCTTGTATGGCAGAGTAAGTTGGAAATCAGGGGTACAACCAGAGCAGGGCCTAGTCAAGAGGAACAGGGAAGAGTCCATTAGTAGAGCTCATTAGTAGAGAATGGGGCAATACATTTCCTGCTTGAAGATACGGATCTGAAAGCAGAGGAAGAACAAATGAAGTTAATTAATCTCAGCAATTCTGACCTAGTGGTGGAGGGGTTCTACAGCTTCTTCTGCAGGACAACATGAGTGAGTCACCATCCCTGGAGGTATTTAAAAGACATTTAGATGTGGTGCTCAGTGACATGGTGTGATGGTGGCCTTGGCAGTGCTGGGTTAATGATTGGACTCAATGATCTTAAAGGTCTTTTCCACCAAAACAATTCTATGATTCCATGATACACAGCCTTTACCTGGCAGAGCAAGTCCAGTCACCTTCTAGACCCCTGAGGGGCCCGTGTTGTCTGTTGCAGAGACCAAAAGGGATAGGTTTTTATTAGAACAACAAGGATTTTGACATGTTGGCGTGCTGTGAGTACAGCTCTTGGACACAGAGGCATGTGTTTGTAATGAATTAGGACAGAGTCCACCTTCTCCTTGGTGGTGCTCAATAACCCAGAGCATTGCATGGTCCATTGCCCCTGTGGGATCATCTCTCCCTCCAGTGCTCTTTCTCTGGGGCTTACTGTAGTTTCCTTAATATTCCTGCCAGGCTCCTGTATGAATCACCAGAGCAGTGTTACACATTTCTGTCAGATTCTGTTTCTTATCACCTACTTTGTCACAAAATAAAGGCATGTCTCAGGCACAGGAGAATAATTTAATGGTAGGAAAGGAGGACACAGGAGAAACTTGTTTGGCATTTTAAGCATTGGTTAAAGAAAAGTTGAGAGAAACCAGCACAGCAAATGCTAAAAAAGTTATTTGAGAAAAAAGTGAAGCTTGGTATAGCACAATATCAGGGAAGCCAAAAGGGGAGGGGGAAGGTCCTGTCAAGTGAAGAGGGAGTCACAAGGATAGAAAAGTGCCATCTTTCTGTCTATGGAGTGAAAATGGAAACAGATGAATGGAAATTGTTATTTGCTGAAGTACTGTGTTTGGAATGAAAGTCACTTATCATATAGTTGTTGAGCTGCTTTGGTTGGAGAAGACCTGTAAGATCATCGAGTTCAACAATCAAGTGGTTATGGGACATTTGGGGACAAACTTTTTAGCAGGGTCTGTAGCAATAGGATGAGGGGTGATGGTTTGAATCTAAAGGAGGACAGATTCAGACTAGATATAAGGAAGACATTTTTTACCCTGAGGGGGGGTGAGACACCAGCCCAGGTTGCCCAGAGAGGTGGGAGATGCCCCATCCCTGGAAACATTCCAGGTCAGGTTGGACAGGGCTCTGAGCACCTGATCTGGTTGAAGATGTCCCTGCTTGTTGCAGGGGCAATGGGCTAGATGGCCTTTGAAGGTCCCTTCCAACCCAAACCATTCTGTGATAGTGTGACTCTATATTCTGTATTTTATTTATTTTATCACACTCAAGGTCCCCACCTGATGGGCAGCAATTTTCCAGATGTTCCTTCTATCAGGATCATGGTGCTGTGATTACATAATCTACTGCAACGGGGAAGATGTTTGCAAGCTGAGTATTTTCATTTAGTTTGCCATAGAACATGTAGAACAGCTATACATCAACACGTATGCAAAAATTGTATTCGGAGCCATTGAAAAATAATTACTCACATCTGCAGTGGTGAATTCCAGGGGAGGAAGTGAGAGAGTTGAAAATTCACATGTATATTGGAATATGTAGTTTTCATGAAAAAAATTAAGCCTTCTTCTCCAGCGGGGTGTGAGATGTCTTGAGGATTTCACAGCGTGTGTTTCTTTGTGGAAGTCTAAGCAAGGCTTTGCTTTTTTCCCACTACATCTGCACTTGTGAAATGAGGCAGAGAGAGTTTGGCCAAAAAAGAAATTCATGCAACATGCAAAGGCACGTTTTTATTGATTTCCTTGGGTTTGGTAAATGGGATTAGAGAAGCAATGGTTTGATTTTACAATTTTCTGTTACAATATCGATGCCACCAATGCTTATTCCTCACAAGACTGAGGCTTGAGTTTTGAAATAGCAAGCTAAGGGCTGTCCTTTAAGGTTTGTACCAAATTGCCATTCAAAACTGGTTGTATCTCCCAGTCTTTGGCTACATTAGACAAATGCTCATGTATAATTCTGAAAAAAAAATTCTACTGATTACATCTTTAAAATTGAGAGGTGAAAGTTATACACATAAATACATGTTTTTTCTGCCAGATCCTGATGTTCTGCCTTTGATCCCGTGGTAGCTTAGTTACCAAAGATGCTCCTGGCTGTGACCACACTCCCTGGTTGGGACATCAAGCTGTGCGTCCCCAGTATAACCAATTTGCTGTTCTGGAGGCAGTGGGCTGGATTTTCTAGAGATGGAAAGAGAAAACGTCACAGACTGAGCTGTGCCCATTCATATTGCCATAAAGCTAAATTCCCTTTCTTCACAAAAAAACCCACTTACAGGCAAAATTTAGCATATTCATTTGATCCAAGCAATTATTGCCTGCTGGGACTGCCTTGGTTTGGTTTGCATTGTATAAGCATAAACCCCAGCTATTTCATTCCTGATTTCAATACCTAATTCATATCAACTTTTTAGTCAGCTTTCTTCAGGAAACACAGGAATGCCCTAAAGTTACTGCCTGTCATTCCTGAAGCCAGCTCTGTAGTCAGATCTGATGGGGAGCAGACGTGCGGTGGGCAGGGAGGGTCCCACCAGTGCTGTGAAAGTGTGTGGACTGGTCAAGGAGAAAGATGTCACTGTAGAAAAAAAAAATGAAGGGTAGGATCACATTAATCAAAGAGAAAATAACATGGACCTGGGGCAGACTGTGTGAATTCCCCGACTTCACAGCAAGCTCTGTGGATCCCCTCCTGGGATACTGTGCATTTTTGGGCAATGTCTGATCTTTCTCTTGAGGATGTACCTGAAAGGGGCCTGCAGGAAAGGCTGGAGAGGGACTGGTGCCAAGGGCAGGGAGTGATGGGACGAGGGGGAACGGGTTCCAAGTGCCAGAGGGGAGATGGAGATGGGATGGGAGGGAGAAATTGTTTGGTGTGAGGGTGGTGAGAGCCTGGCCCAGGGTGCCCAGAGAAGCTGTGGCTGCCCCTGCCTGGCAGTATTGAAGGCCAGGTTGGATGGGGCTTGGAGCACCCTGGTGTGGTGGGAGGTGTCCCTGCCCATGGCAGGGGGTTGGGACTGGATGAGCTTTACAGTCCCTTCCAACCCAAACCATTCCATGATTCTGTGGGTTTATGTCTATATATGTGTATTTATACATTGGAGGAGCCAGAGTTCTCTGTTGTCATGTCTTTTTCTTGACTTTGGCCAACTGCAGCAACGTAGTAATTCCTTAAAGGACAAACCCCTCATGGGGAGGAGCTCTTGTGCTTGAAGCAGTGTTGTTGGCATAACCTGATGCTTTCGTTGCACCTTTCTCTTTGGTGAAAGAAAATACAGATTTATTTGTACTCAGAAGCATATGCTCTCACCCATCAAGTCCCACGCTGTAGCCTCAGCCTGTGCATGGTGGTCACACTCAGCTTTCGTTTATTCTGTCTCAGCAGAAGAATTGGCAATATGAGCTGATCACGGCTGAGAAACGCAGTGTATCAGTCAAACTTGAGGAAAGACACAGGAGAAAATTGAGTGAACTGAAGAGCAATTTAGGGAGAGAAATTACTCGAGCTGGAGGAATTTATTTTAGTAAACGAGTTATTTGCTTTCGACTACATTTTAAACCCTGGTGGTAGGCTCGAGGCTCCACTGTCCTGGGGTACCTGTGTGTGAAGCACAGCTCTGGATCTGCAGGTGAGGTGCCTGCATGGCTCCTGTCCCCTGCACCATCCAACCAAGAATGTGCCTCGCTGTAAATTGTCGAGCCATGCGTGGGCACCTCTCCAGCAGAAGCTGGGCCCTAGATGGGGACGTGCTCCACTTGCAGTACAGACAGCAGAAGAGCAGATAAGATGGGGGGGGTGTGGTATTTCCATGACTGTTTTTTTAGCCTGCTGCCATAGAGTTGTCCAGTGAATGCAAACACCAGACCATCAGGACATTGATGCCAATCAGATCCAGGCTTAAAATGAAAGATGTGACTACCTAGAAATATTTTTCATTACCCTGCCTTATTCTTTATATGAATTCCTGTAATGCAGGGCTGTTGGTTTTTTTTTTTAAAATAGTCTGTAAATGGCAACAGTGGTTTTCTTCTTAGCATTGATTTCATGTGATGTCATAGAGTTGTTCAGAAACATTAAAGGATTTGCAAAAATGCATACTAACAGAGAAACAGAGAAAGGAAACTTTGAAAATTGAAGATCTACATAAAAATGTCCTTAGGCAAATGCATGACAGTTAAGAGTTGTGTGGCTGGCATGCAGCATGCTTTTTGTCATAGTGAAATATAGCATAAATAAATATTTGAAAAGGCCATTGTGCATTACAGAAATTCAATTCTGATGAAGGATGCATCCTCTTTATTGAAGATAGTTTCAGAGCAGCATCAATGCCTAAGAATCATAAATAAATTGCATAGTAGATTGCAGGCACCCTGTTAAAATACGTTAGGATATCAGGATAAAACTTAGCAATAGCTGCCCTTGCTCAAGGTACAGGTCCATTATCCCAGGAGGCTCTTTGTGCCCCAGACAAGCCATGGGTGTGGAAGGAGAGGTGCAACCCAGAGGGGAATGAAAGTGGAAGGTGTCTGAGCCAAAGTTTGTCCCTCAACTGGGACATTTTGTCCCCTCACGTACCATTCTTCCCCGAATTGGTTGAGTTCCCTTTGGACTATTTGCACTTTTGATCTTTATATCATCCCACACCAGTGGCCACCGGCCCTTGCATAGCAAGGTGAGCACCTCCTCTAGCACGCGGCATTTGCACACAGAAGTAGCTTGAAGAACACTATTCCTGACACCATCAAGTCTCCCAAAATTAAATAATTCCAGAATAGAGCTGTTTGAACTGCTGAATAAATGTTGCTCACTGAAATGAGCTTCACCTCTTTCCCTGTGGCTGTTCCATATGTGTCCTCACATCTTCTTTGCTCTCCCGCCTTCAAGACCTGTTCTAAAGATAGATTTGCTTCCTGTGTTGGTAGGATACATCTGTGCCTTTTTTCACGATCTGTAATGAGCTTATTTTCACAGCATTCCTTTGAGATAATTTTATGTAACTGAAACAGAGAAAGGTCAGAAAAATTCCCTGCTAGTAGGGCTTGATTTGGGAAAGGGATTTTACCTCTGCGTATTTAAAGGTTCACGCTCAGGGATGCTTCACCTGAAATCTGGACATCCCATGGCACCAGTAGCAGATGTTGTCACCCTCATGCTGGACAGTTTTGTGTGGTGTTTCCCCTCACCGCTCTCCTAAGATGTCTTTCCATTCCCTTGAGCTTTGCATCTGGTCATGCATCTGGTTTAGTGGTGATATAGGCAAGCGGTTGGACTGGGTGAGCTTGAAGGTCTCTTCCAACCTTGATGATTCTATGATTCTGTGGTCCCCTGGGCAGGTTATCTGCAAATTCAGCATTGCAGCCAGGTGATGGGAGGGCAGCAGCAGCTCTTGGTAGAAACATTAAAGAGCATGGCCAAAAAAGCTTAGACTTCAAGGGAAACAATGGTCTTCACCAAACTCAAACAAGAACATGGAGTTTCACTGCACAATACTGCACAGTGAAAAAAGTCCAGTTAGTGGTTTTTCTGTTGGCCAATTATTGAGTATTCACTGTATTTCTGGTTTTCAGTAACAAATGGAAGTGCCCTTGTGTGGCAAAGCAAGCTGTCACGTCTCTTAGCATCTCCCCTCTGCATTGGGATGAGCAATTCTGGCAACCTGTGAAGGGAATATTTATCTTCTGAGCTTATTGAGCTGTTTCTGAGGCCACTCAGGTTGAGCAAGTATCTGCACGTCTAGACAGTGCATGAACCACAACTATTAAATCTGTTTGAGGTCTGCCTGGATTTTCCCTAGCGCTGTTAATGAATGCATTTACAAAATGAGTGCTGCAGATATTTAGGCATAAAAACTAAAAATGAGATGAATTGCCTGCTTACCAATGGTCAAGCTTAAACTTCACCATCACTCCCCATGAGCACCCTTAATGGCTGCGTAAGGGGCAGCCGGTGCAGGGCAGACCCCAGATCTGGGAACTCTGCAGTCCAGGGCTGCTTCTTGCCTGCAGGTTTCTGCAAAACCAGCTATTACCTTTATATAGCCTTATCTTCATATCGGTCTTAAACAAATAGATTAGGAATCCCAGATGTCTGAAGGACACGGGTATTTTTTACTGGGCATACTCTCACTGTCTCTCACCATAAATTCTGTCCTTACTGAAACAGATAGATGTAATTTAGGGGGAAAAAAATGCAAAAAAGATACATTTTGTAGGCAAAACAAAACAAAAAAAAAATTGTGCCATTACAAAACAAAACCTGTTTCTGTTCCACAGTGATGTACTGTCTCTGCTCATCCAACTGAGTCCAGGAAGGATTTCTTTGTTTTTGGAAGTCCTGTGCAAATTTTAGTTGCAATTTGGAGAATAGAGATGGTAAATGAGAATTATCCTTTATTTTTAATGATGCAATTGGGTTGGCAGTTCCTTAAACACAGATTTTGCTTGCTCCTAGGTGAGGGATGTGTGTAAATAAATCGGAATGTACTAGCCAGTGTATATACTGAGTAGGTGTTTTTGTCAATTAATGTGCATTACAAAAGTTACAAATTGTTGGGGTGAGAGCCATTTGTCTCTAAAGAGAACCACTTCATCCATTTTTTTGCTGTTAGAGAATTCTTTATTCTCTGAACCATACATGTGTTTAAATTGAATACAAACCATATTGCCTTTCGATAAGCAAATGAGCACCCTACTGCAATGCATCTGTGTTTTTGAGCTGATTCAAAACATCACATTTACATTTTGAGAACTTCATTAAACATCTAGTGGCTATATCCTTTCCTCTCGTGCAGCAATTGTCTGAAGTGCTTAAGAAATGGTTTGTTGAAGTGTTCATATCTGACAGTTGAGCTGTTATTTACTGGCAAAAAGAATCATTCTTAAAAAGTTAAGCAAAATCAGTATGTTCACTTCTCTTAGAAATGCACTTTGGCATCATGCGCTTGTCTTGTTGCATTATTACTCGTTGATCTATTTATGCAGAGACTCATGTAGGTTGCTTAAAATGCAGCCTTGTTTTTCCAGTTCATTTACCAAGACAACCTCGCTTGTTCACAGAATTGACTGAGCAGTGAAGCTCCGGCGTGCCGTGCTTTAAAAGGGTTGGGTTTGTCATCTTGATTGCAGCTACAGTCATTAATTTGTCACTGCGTAATTATTTTGTATGAAAAAATGCGGTCATTTTAGAAATCGCGTGGAAATGAATCAGTTCACTAGTGATGGGAGTGCACAGTCAGTCATTCCAGGTCCATCTGGAGAAGATTGTGGGATATTCGCTAAGTTGTCGCCACTGAAATACAAATTGTGCCTTGGGATAGAGGGTTTCTTGGTCGAGGAGATGTAGCAGTTGGTACGAGCATGAAGTGTTTAATTCAAAGTTAGGAACTGAATCTTGGTGCCACTTTGAGAATTTTCTCTCTTGTCACCCTGGTAAATAGAATGGGCTGTCTATTGCAGATAAACCTGCTGCTTAATATGCAAACCTGAACCCATGCCATTGGCAGTGCCCAGCTCGCTCTGCCGTCTGCTTCCAGTCTGTGCCAGCCCCATTTCCCAACACCAAACTTCATATTCAATCATCACTGGAAAGGAATGAGAAAATATTCTTTGAAAACTAGCCTTAACGTGGGTTAATAATTAACACACACACACACACACACCCCTTTAGGGAATGCCTAACGAAACAGGGACTGAAAATGGAAGAAGTCTTTTGGTAGATGTCTAGCAGGAGCAGGAGGACCTGCCCGCTGGGTTCCACAGACTTCAGGGATTACATCTGGCAGCCAGCCAGTGTTAAAGTCTTAAAATGGATTCCCTTCATTTATGTCACATTTTAGCCTTTATTTAAGGNTATTGCTTTAAATGCAGTGTCATCATGTTCAAGGTTGTGATTGACCTGAGTCCATGCATTAGAAAAGTGACCCTTACTAAGAGCAAAATCATGTCGCCTACTTTGAGTCCTTGGGTGTTTCCACCCTTTCCATTAAAGTGTGAGCAAAGAGTATGCATCTCCAGTGGGTCAAGCCAAACATTGGCAGGGTAGAACCTAACAGTGTTGGGACTTCTTGGGTGATGGTAGTTGTGAAGATACTCATTGTGTTGTGGGGAGATAAGGACCACATATTACAGCCCTGAATGCATTTTTATTGCCAAGTTCCACAAGAAGAGAGATAATTAATTTTTTAAAACATTTTTATATTTGTCTTCTTACTAGTGTTCACATTTTTATTCAAAGTGTGGATAACTTTGTCTCCAGAAGAGTTCCAGAACAATACAGAAGGCAATAGCTCAGCCAAACAGCTGATAGTAAACATGAGTAAGATAAACAGAAAACATCAGCTTTTTGTACTGCTTGGGTGGGCTTTGATCTCGGAGCAGAACAGACCTCAGCCACAGAGGAGGGAAGGTGGTAGAACCACTGAGAGTACTGCAGCAGGCTCTGGGAGCAAGTGATTGCCAGTCCTGGAGTGTCAGTGGTGAATACGATGAGCGTGAGTTGTAGCCTCTTACCTGTGAGACCCTTTTGGCTCTGCGAGTAGTTAGGTGATGGGGACGAGACTTCATCTATCTTTAATGGCAGACTGGTATTCACTTTTTTGGTTTAAATCATGGAGTGAGGATGCATTCAAAATAATCAACAGTAAAATTGACACTTGCGACACCATCAGAACACCTGGTTTGCATTGCAGTGTAACTCAGGAGACTCTAATTCCTCCTGCCTGTAGAATTTATGGAAAAAGCAGTGTAGAGTACAGGGAGTTCATGTTCCTTAGGTCACTGTTGCATGCAGCCTTTCATTTATAGCTATCCTGCTCAGCACTCAAATGGATGACAAGTTTGTGTGTCTTTCATCATGCTGATTGCATAGATTTGGTCACCCTCTACTTGCTTCTGAAGGTGCTGAGGTCTGCCAAGACGTTGTCTGCACATAAGGAACATTTTTCTGTCTCATTAACAGCGCTCTGAAGAATATTCTGATGCTAATGTATTTCAGCTTTGGATTTGGCTTTGGAATTAGTGACCCAGATTCTTCCAATTTTTTTGTATTTCAAAGCATCCTTGTACATGTCCCCTGGTCAGCCCTTGGAGATGGCCAACACTCCAGTAGTTCCTTTCATTAAATGTTCAATGATGAAATGGAGCTCGGTCACAGCGGGAGCTTGAAGCTCATGAAATAAATTAGCAAACTCATCGCATAACTTTCATCAGGTTAGGACCAGAGGCAAATTGAGGATTTTGGGCTAAAAGGCTGTAAAACCCTGCATGTTGACTTGCCTTTTGGACCTCACCTTCCAGCTCTCGCTTCCCTGATCACATGCTTGGTTTTGACTGTGCAGCTGTGGATATTTTTGTGCTTTTCCATCCCAGCTCCTAAGTGGGGGGCAGCAGTGGCTTCACCTGCAGCTCCACATGCAGCTCCTCCAGGCTGTTCTCCAGCCTGCCGCTGCTCAGAACAGGTCTGGTGCCATTTGAGCATCACATGGAGGTGTTTCTGTTTCCTAGGTTGTTTTTCCCAAGGACAGATTCAGGTAGTTTTTTATAAGTGATAAGAGTTAGTAAATCTCGAGTTGCACAAACATTCAAGCAGCGATGAGCGAGTGCTTCCAGCCCTCTGATATTTACTGCCAGCAGGATGAAGACAAATGAAACAAGTGAGACTGTTCTGGAGCAGACAAGAAGGGTCTGTGGCTTCGGTCTCCATAGTGGCTGCTCTGCTCCTCAGCAGGTGACAGCCATGTTCCCTGCACCGCCAGCAGCGATGCAGCCACGGTGACCTAGAAAACGAATGACTCCGCTTTAAAGAAGTAATAAAAAGTCAACTGGTACCTGTAAACCAGAGGGTAACTTGTTCAAGCTTGTTATTTGAAAGATTAAAGTTCCTACCTTTCCTTTATTTTCAGTCTACAGATGTGTGCGGTCCCAGGCAGTTGGTAATGAGAAAGTCTCTTCAAACAGCCCGGAGCAGGTCACTTCTCTGTAGGCTTCCTTCTGGTCACCGTTTGGCTTTATTGTATTTTTAACTTGTGTTTTCATTCAGCAGCACAAAGGGTCAGACATATTCAAATATGTATTATGTGCTGGTGAAAGGGATTTCTGTGAAGGTTGCATGGGCACTGGCTGCAAAATGGAGTACATGGAATTTTCTGTCCGTGCCATAGTGCAGTTCTCCTACCCACACACAGGTACAGGGCTGCACCAAATTTGCCACAAAGGAAAAAGTGAATGGGAATAAATTCTGATTAAAGAAAGGCAAACCTGTCATAAATGCAGAGTGTCCTCTTTGTCCCTGTGTGTAAGGATGTTCAAAGTGAAGAAGCAACAACAAGCTTCCAGCTATGAAATATCATAAATTGCAATTTATTTAGCAAATGGATTCAAGTGTCCTAATTAATATCTTAAAAAAATGAACTTTTAATTTTTATTATAATTTATTTATCATTTTATTATCATTCATTTGCTTGGAAAACAGAAGGCAGTGTATTTTATCTTCAAATTAACACATTTTTAGTAAATAATTGTGCTGTGTTTTGATTTTACTCTGATAAAAATGACCTCTCTTTCCGGAGTTGCCATTTTCCACCCTGCCTTTAAAGCCTGAGATGTAATACATATGCGAAGTGGACTTAGTTGGATCATCCAGCTCCCAGCTTTTGCATACCAGCTTTCCTTTAATTGTTCCCATCTCTTTCTTTTTGCAAATATCAGGCCATAAATTTGGATGCATGGACAGATGTTTCTGGCATCTGAACCACTCATCCATCAATTTGTAGCCCATAAAAACTGCATCTATAACATTCTGCATCTTTGGACTCCAAGCTCGTAATTACTAAAGACTCTGAAACTTTTAATTCCTTAAAAAAGAAAAAAGAAAGTGGAATTTTTTTTTTTTTATCCTTTTGTGCATAACAAATAAATTACACCATGTGGTAAACACAAAGTAAAATGGATGGTGGGAGTGGAATGATCGTTAATGCAATCCTGAAGAAGAAGGTCGATCGTGTGCCGACGATTGTTCTGCTGGATTAGAAGTTTGTTAATTGGAAAAGATTGTGCCTGCTGTTAAATGTGCTTTAGATACTC
The DNA here is from genome assembly GCA_013398125.1 of Aegotheles bennettii. Classification (NCBI taxonomy): domain Eukaryota; kingdom Metazoa; phylum Chordata; class Aves; order Caprimulgiformes; family Aegothelidae; genus Aegotheles; species Aegotheles bennettii. Next base: position 316,963 of record VZRW01005948.1, read on the forward strand.
GGTTCTCCAGGAGGGAAAGAGGAGGTGCTGGTGACAGGCTCTGGCTTCAGCAAGCCAACCTCACAGCTTGCTCGCTCCGGGCTGGGGTTGACCTCTTGGTCCCTGTTGCCTCAGGAGCATCTGGCGTCCGTGTTTGCAGGAGAGTAGAGAGCGGGTGCCAACTCAGCATGGGAGCAAGTGGATTGTGTATGAAAATTTGAGTTTGAGGGTCAATAAGGCCAAGTGCTGGGTCCTGCTCTTGGGCCACAACAACCTCAGGCACCGCTCCAGGCTGGGGGAAGAGTGGCTGGAGCTGCTCAGCAGAAAGGGACCTGGGGGTGCTGGGTGACAGCAGCTGGGGAGGAGCCAGCAGTGTGTCCAGGGGGCCAAGGAGGCCAATGGCATCTTGGCCTGCATCAGGAACAGTGTGGGCAGCAGGAGCAGGGCAGGGATTGTCCCCCTGTGCTGGGCACTGGTGAGGCTGCACCTC
>VZRW01005948.1:317656-496749 GCA_013398125.1 Aegotheles bennettii
GTTCAAGAGGCGTCTGGATGTGGCGCTGGGTGCTGTGGGTGAGTGGGGATGGAGGTGGGGGTTGGACTGGGTGATCTTGAAGGTCTCTTCCAGCCTCAATGATTCTATGATTCTATGTAAGTATTAAAAAAGACAAGAGGTGTCACCAAGAGCAGTATTGCGTGATGCACAGTAGAAAATAGAGCAATGAGGAGTGTGGTGGCATGCTTTGCAGCCAGCCTTGGTTTTGCCTGAGTTACAAGATGTTTGGCACTGTGAGTCATTTCAGGGCCATAACTCTCCTTTGAAATGAAGATGGCATGGGAGCCACCTACCTGATAAGGTTTCCGTTCAATACCAGATAGCTCTGATTATATTGCTGGGTAAAATTGATTAAGAAAAGCAGCCACTGGATTTCCTCAGCAGAAATGAGGCAAACACTAAGTGGGAGTTTTCCCTCTGTGACGTGCAGATAGAAGAAGAGTTTGCCCATGAACTGAACAGTGGTATTTTATATATACAACTGCTAAAGAAAACTTTTATTAAGGAAAATCAATTGTCGTTGCTGTTATAAATTGTAAAGAAATGACTTTAAAGACTGCCACAGTTTTTTATGGGCATATACAGTAGATTAATTTACATTGCATGCAGTTGTCATTAATTAAAGAGATGCTTGTCTGACTTTTTGAGTCAATAAAGAAATTCGTGGTGGAAATCAATAGGCCAAGTACAATGGACTAAGGATGTGTTTATTTTTTATAAACATAACTGTGCATATAGGCAATCAATATTTAATCATCCCATAGGATTAACTTCTCAAGAAATCTATACGTTCAAGTCTTTCAGAGAATGTAGTGTTTCTCAGCAACAGGCAGAGAATAAATACCCTTTCACTGACAACACAGAGGAGATGGTTTCAGCCTGCTGCAATAAAACGCTGCCACACTTTTACAGTTCCCCTTTCTCTGATGTCAGGGAAATACATTTTGCTTAACTGTTAGCTTTAGGGAACAAAGGTTTCCAAATATTCAAAGGTAACCAAGAAAAAAGGAGTCCCTGTGAAGCCTCCTGTCCTCTGGATTGACTGAACATGGGTATGCTCTGCTAAACTAATGGCAGGTTAGGCATATGATGCTAGGAAATGCTCCAGGAACTAATGGGATTTCTCCTCAGTGCTTTACAAGTATTTGTAAACCATTGGAAAACTGTTGTTTCAGCTTGGTGCAAGTAAATGTCCCTAAATGTATTTCATCCTTATCTTTATAAGGCAAATGGCTTTGATTATAAGGATTTCTTTTTCAAGCAAATCCTGATTCTTACTAATTTTAAAGCTCTGGACACATGACTTGATGTGCAGGCAGGTGATTTGCTGTTGTTTGCTTCTGTATTGTCTCTTTGAAGCATCAGTCTTGACTTTTTAATATAAAAAGGCTCAGCGTCAGTCAGGGAGAGGCTGATTTTGTGGTGATTTTGAAGAAGCAGGTGATGTGGATTTGGCTCCTCCCCTTCCAAGGGAGCCAGAGGAGATGCCCAGATCTCTGGAGGAGGCCAGACAGTGCTACAGGATCAAGGGCAGAGGGCTGGGTGGTTCCTGGTGCTTTTTTCCCAGCAGTGAGTGACCAAGAAGAGCTTGGAGTGCCTCCTCCACGGGGTCTGGCTGTGCAAAGCCTCCCCAGTTTTTGCTAGGAGTTTGAACCATCTCAAGGCATTGTAGAAATCCAAACCCGGGTTTTTTGTGTGTCTTGGACATTTCAGTGTTGGTGTTAGGTGCCTCAGCATCATGCAGACCTTTAAAAATGTTGTGCTAGAAAACCCTTGTCCTCCCAGCTGGTTGCATGGCTCTTCCACTGCTTATAAGCCTGGTCTTCATTTGTCTCTGTATTCCATCAGCAAGTCAATGAGCTCAAGTGCTACACTTGTTTGGAACAGTTTTAATACTTGCCAGCCAGGGATGCAGTTGTTGTTTCACACCAGGGCTGGGAAGTGGCTCCGTGGGTCCAACAGGGATGTCCTGTGCTCCAGGAGTGATGACTCCATGGAGCCACTTCACTTCCAGCACAACCATCGGTTTATTTTCCCGGTGGAAAGAGAGTGCTGGAAGCTGAATGTGGCAAAACTGTGCAGATACTGATTTTCTTTATTTATTTGTCCAACAGCTGAGCTGAAAAATCAGGCAAGGGGACATTTTGTGTCAAACCTAGTAGCAGCGTTGAGACGTTTGGGTTTATTTTCTGGTTTCCATGGTAAAAATAAGAATTAGAACAGAGATTATTTGATTGCAAGGCAAAAAGATGTGTGTTGCTTCCTATGGAGAAATACCAATATCCAGTACTGGCATAGGATGCATCACACTGAAATGAAAAATCAAATTGTTTTGCTTTCAGAATGAATAAAATAATGGAGCTTCTTTATTACTTTAGTTTGGGTGATTGGAGGAAAGGGTGATAATCCAAAGCAGCAATGAAATTGGATACAGATTCATGACTAGTTTTGGCAGTTGTGAACTTTAAGCATGAAGTATTAATTGGCAAAAAATATTTGCTGAAGTCTCTTTCAGAATTTCCTTATGCAAAGACCAGGTGTAATAGGGAATATTTTTTCAGTGGAGCACCATAAGGAATCAGAAATAACTCTAAGCAAAGGCTAAGCTGACTTCAGACAACTGCCAGAAAGTCATTGTATGCTCACACAGCTGGCAGCACAGTTCTGTTAATGCAGTGCTCACAAATGTAATTGGCAAGCAACATCTTGGCATAAAACATGTGGCTTAAAAAGCACTAATGATGTCTATTTCAAAAAGTAATTAATTTTTTAATGTTGATAATTATTACATTTTCTCCAAGTTTTATGTTTCTCTGATTCTTAATTTTTGTGAAAGGGACAGAGACAATCACAGAATTATGTTTGGGTCATAGTCACTTGTTTTATTATTCCTTGTGAAGATTATTTGTGTTAAACTTGATAGTTTCATTTTTTAAAAAAATAAATAAAATTGGAATAAAAATTGGAATCCTCTGCATAGAACAGACAGCAATGATTGCAGTGGAAGTAAGATCAGGGAATTTTTCTTTTGAAGGACCCAGCAGCCTGCATCAGATCTGCAGAGCAGTTTCTGCTCTAGTACATTAATATCTCACATTTTTGGGGGAGCTGTTTGGGCAGAATAAAAAAGCCTTATAGACCTTAGGTTTCCATTTGTGGGCTGAATTAGTTGCATATAGATTTGTTCCTTATTTATGAATTCTATTAATTGCTGCTTATCATTTTCATTTTAAAATCAAGTATGGATTTCAGACAAAACACTTGGGCTTCATTATAAAGCTTTCGAGAAGCTTCATCAGGAACTGCACCAGTGCCTTGTTGTAATCAGTGGCTGTACAGATATGGTGAGTTCAGCTCCTACCATTGTATGGTCAGAAATTTTGGGTAGAATGGAATTTCTCGGGAATTTTATTTTTTTTTTAACATTTTTTTTCACTATGAGAGCAGGGCTGTGTGGATGAAAAAGTTTCTTTTGAGGAGAATGTTCTCAGTTACCTTGGTCGTTTATGCATATTTAGATGTACTCGAAGGACATTTTAAGACAGCCATGGTGAGTTTAGCTGTGCATAAGAAATACAAAACCAAAAATACTTGCACATTTAAAATGCAAGATTATTTTATTTGACTGGCTAGGTACATTGGTAAATTTACAGACATTTGCAAAGGCTTGTTTCCAGTGTCTCTCCCTAGAGCAGCAGCTTTTCTCTGGAAGCATATTCCAGTTGGACACTGTGTGGTCAGCATCCCTCCACCCAGGCCCAGTGAGAAGATCCATATGGGCAAATTCCCCATGCACTGCTTTAAAAATAGACTTGAAATCTTATCGTAACTATCCTTAATATCTTCTCTGCAGCACACTCATCACTTTGCTCTCAAGGACAATGCTCTACTCAAGACAAGGCTTATCCATTACTGGGAGGGCTCCCTAACAGCCTGTGAAGGTGCACGGTGCCTTATGCATTATTCATAGAATCATCGAATCCCAGACTGGTTTGGGTAGGAAGGGACCTTAAAGATCATCCAGTCCCAAACCCTGCCATGGGCAGGGACACCTCCCACCACACCAGGGTGCTCCAAGCCCCAGCCAACCTGGCCTTCAACACTGCCAGGGAGGGGCAGCCACAGCTTCTCTGGGCACCCTGGGCCAGGCTCTCGCCACCCTCACACCAAACAATTTCTCCCTCCCATCCCATCTCCATCTCCCCTCTGGCACTTGGAACCCGTTCCCCCTCGTCCCATCACTCCCTGCCCTTGGCACCAGTCCCTCTCCAGCTTTCCTGGAGCCCCTTCAGGCACTGGAAGGTGCTCTGAGGTCTCCCTGGAACCTTCTCTTCTCCAGGCTGAACACCCCCAACTCTCTCAGCCCGTCTTCAACATATATGAAAGGTCCTGGTGCCCCTTCTGTTTGTTTCTGCAATGTTTTAAATAATCCATGAGCACTTAATGTGGGTCAGAATTTCATAGCTGCTTTACCTGCATGAGAAGCAAAGCCTTGTCATTGCACTTCATGCACTTCTCCACCCTTAGCATTGTCTATATGTGGCATTTGTCACTTCTTTCCTGAGCAGTCGAGTTTCAGCCATGCTTGGGAGTTTTCTTGGAGATGGGAGCAGGAGAGATGCACGTGGTGTAGTAACAAGGCTGCTGGTGGGCAGAGCAGAGGACGGGAGGAGCAGTTGCCCTCATGTGTGTTGATGTTTGCTTCACGAGCTGTGGGGTGTGGAAACAACAGACTGCAAAACCTGAGTGAGGCAGGTACCTGTGGCATGTTCTTATTCATGGGTGTCTAAAGGGAGGAGAAAGGTCTGAATTCCTGTTAGACAGCCTGTACCTTGGGTTTCCTTGTCTGTTCTGTTGGTACAAAGAGCTGGGGAAGAGCGTGCACCTAACAGAATCTGTCAAATTGAAATTTTTCGTGAGCTCCACTGGGATGATCTTTTAAAGGCACCCTATAAATGCACATGTTCTCACTATGTTTATTACCTTTAATAACTCTTTGTAACATAGTGGCTGTGGGAAGCCACCAACAGAGCCACCAGCAGTGCCAGGCTGTGTACAGAGTTGTGGTGGACATTTTGTTGATATCATCTCTTACGAGGTGGGTCATCCTAATGCTTGCAGCAGGGAAAAGGTGATGCTACATGGGGTGGACACTGGGGTGATGCTGCTCGGGGCAGACACTGGAGGTTGTGGAGCTGCAGCATCTCTGGGCTCAGCGACTCACAGCTCCCAGCTGGCATGCCCAGGCTCCTCAGCAATGGGCTTCCCTCTCGTCCTGCTCTACACCCACCCGTCCATCCCAAATCTCTCTGGTGCAAGGCTGGGTTTCAAAGGCAGGCTGCCTCCCTGTGAGTGTGCAGGGTTTGTATTGCACAGCACACCTCTGCCCTGCACCCCAGGCAGGCAGCAGTGGGGTTTTTCCTTACAATAACTTGTTTTTACATTCCTAACCTAATCTGAGATTTTCTCCCCAGTGTTTCTCCTGTGCGTGACTTAACCCTTGCCAGCCCTGAGGAGCCACCTGGTAGCATGGCTTACCCAGCATGTGAAAGAGCAGAAAACCCAAAATAACACCCCAGGTGCACTCTGCATTGGTCTAACTCAGCCCTGCAAAGCTCAAAGCACAGTAAAGCACACACTGACTTGGGTGGAGGCAAAGCAAAGCTGGTGTCTCGAGTTTTCCATCATCCCAACCTTCCTAAGAATTCCTCTTGCAGTTTTGCTTGGCAGCCTGGGTTTTATTTCAGGGCCATATGGCTGTGCTGGGGTAACACACTTTATGGATAGAATATTGACATCTTTGTCCCACTGCTATGAATTTAAAGCTGGGAGGCTGTTGCTATTGCTGCAAATGTGGTTTATTTGGGTGAAATGTGATATATAGAGTACTAGATCTCAGAGATTTCAGTGTACATTTTTATTGCATCAGCAAATTGAAGCTTTGGAATAAAAGATTTTCTGTCCTTGACTGTGTAATGGTGAATGTGTAATAGGTAAGAACTTGAGCACACTGACAGGTGTGGGAAGCTTAGTGGAACGTCTCATTTTAGCATCACTGCACCTGTACAGTTGTCTTGGGATGTGTGGTAAATATTTAACGATTTTTGCTGTGTTTTCTGCAGATAGTGTCTGTAATAGGCAGAGTATCTGCAAGTAATATTGCAATATGAAGTCACTCTGCTGCCCGTGATGTGTATGATTTCTGCTTGTCTATAAACTAGTTAAAGTAATTTTAGAGGCAATGTGGCACTTTTCTTCTTGTGATGCCTTCTTAATTAGATTTTTTTCCTTTTCATTTCTGGATAAGGCATATAAATAAAAGAAATTATAGATTTTGATGTTGAAAACACTGCGCAGTCTATAAAGCACAAAAATCTATGCTCTGCTTTTTTTATTTTTCATAAAACAGCCACTTGTTTGCTCTTATTGACTTTTGTTGTTATCTGAAATCCATCCATCTTTGAGACTACAAGGACTGCTGATAATTATGCACTAAAGCCATTAGTGGTTAGCTTATTTCTTTCTCACTCATCAACAGAAGTGGTAAGTGCTTGGAAATCAAATGGCATTTGAGTTCTTCAGTGTGTTCTTGTTAGCTTCCAGTGGTGCCCCAGATGACAGCGGTGAAACCTCGTTGGCTCTAACGAGGAGGCAGCACCCACCTCGTGGAGCCACAGCTGCCCCAGCCTGATGTGCACATTGGCAGAAAGCACATCTGGCCAATAGTACTCTAAAATCATGGAGGTGCCATGAGGAGCCAATGTCCCTGGTGAGGTTTGCAGGGGTAGGATTTGAAAGGTGATAAATTCAGCCTCAGTAAGCTGATGGAAAGAACTGAAATGAACAGCTTGGGGTTTATTTCTTAAGGAAGAAAAAGGTTGTTTAATTTTTTAACAAGCAGGTTTAGACTCCCAAGAACAAGAAATTTAGGCTCCTAAAGATGGGAGAATTCAGTGAGATTTTGAAAAATGCCACAGCATCTCTTTGGATGCCTGGGGGGCCAAATGCCATCACAGCCTGGACACTCTGTCCCTTGCTGTGGTCTCAGGTGAGCCTCAGAACCCTCCCAAGCTGAACCAACACTGCACCTTTCCTGCGTGCCGCAAGCGTCCGAGCACCGCGGGGCTGCCCGGGGTCTGCTGCGGGCAGAGGAGGACAGGCAGGTGGCAGGCAGGGGTGGCCTCTGAATAAAATGAGTTTGCAATCTGTGATCTTCTCTCTCTCTTACAATAGTGGGTTATTTCAGGGAGGTTCGTGGTCCTGCTTTGTCTCTCATCCTCCTGGGTTGTGTGAAGGAGGCACTCGGGGCAGCACAGGTCTGCGTGTGCTCCCCGTGAAGACAACATCTGTGCCAAAAGCTCTGACATTTGCATCCTTCTTTTGATTTTAGGCTGGACAGCAGCGTTGGTGGGAACAGGAAATTACAGTGAATGGAAATATTCAAAAGGGAGAATTAATTACCTACAACCTAACTGAGCTGATCAAGCCAGAGGCGTACGAAGTCCGTCTAACGCCCATCACCAGATTTGGGGAGGGGGACTCAACTATTCGGGTCATCAAGTATAGTGGTAAGAAGATCTTTGTGTACAAGGGAATGCGTTATGGTACACAACTGGGTTGGCTCTACGGGGTGTGGCTGCACTGGGTTGCACTGTCTGAACTGATTGCCAGTCCTGCAAATAATGCTGCAAGGGATGAGTGTGGGCTTCCAGGATGGAGGGTTCTGGGTAGAACGGGGTAGAAATGGTAATCTCCACCTCTGGGAAGTTTCACAATTAAAAAAAATAAAAAAATAAAAAAAATATATCTCTGAACAGCCCAAATGCAAAATCGTAATGAATTTCTGTGAAATACAGGGAAAAAAATAATGTTACCTTGATGGAATAGCTCATTTCAGGAGTTACTTCTGACTTTGAACTCTTTGAAGTGCAATGTGTTTTGAAGAAATAGCTACAAACAAGGAGTATTCTGTGGTGTCAAATCAGTGTTTTGATATCATCAAAATACTTTCTACACACACACACTGAATGAGCATTTTTCTAGGAGTTTTTATTTGAATGTGAGTTATTTTTTTTAAAAAAGTGACTGTTTCTAGTCCTATGCAAGTGGAAAAGGGCATTCATACATTTTCCTCTAAAAGGTCATGCTGTGACAAAGATTTGTTCACTTGAATCGAACAAAAATCCGATTTTTGTCTCCCAGCATTATCATGAATTAATTCCTAGAGTTCTGAAAAATCCCTCAAAATATCTTTTTTGGGTATTTATTGAATGAATGGCTGAATCACTAATTTGTGTTTCTTCTGTAAAAATTCCAATGAACAGGCAAGAGGTACCTTGGAGAGAAGGAAGCCCTACTGAAGATATCATTGTGTGGTTTGCAATGGGAACCTGATGTGCTGAGCAGAAAGTTTTTACTGTTGAAAAAGGGAAGAGTGAGCCAGGGGAGAGACTTCTAAACATGGAATCATGGAATCATGAAAGTAGGAGTTTATCATCTGGAGACTGACGTTTTAGCAGGGTCTGTAGTGACAGGAAAAGCAGTGATGGTTTTAAACTAAACGAGGGGAAATTCACACTAGATATAAGGAACAAATGCTTTACACTGAGGGTGGTGAGACACTGGCCCAGGTTGCCCAGAGAGGTGGTGGATGCCCCATCCCTGGAAACATTCATGGTCAGGTTGGCCATCGGATGTGCAGTTCTTCACGAGCAATGATTAGCTCAGCCCTACTCGCTCACCTCATAAATTGTTCTTATCCCTGCATTAATATCAAGGGGAAAAAAATGCATGAGGCAATCTTAAACATCAACTCTAGAGAAGGTATTTGCACATTTCACTGACTGCCAGATCTGCTGACGATGCTGATGGGTGCATCGGTTTTGTCTGTTACAGGAAAAGGTTCACTAAGTCTGCATTGCCCAAAACTCATGAGGACAAAATCTGAATTGAAAGGAACACTTGTTTACTAAATCTATCAGATGAGGAGAAGATGGCCACTCTGCTGTAATTCCTGTTGGACTTTGGCTCCTTGTTGGGACTATTTACCCTAATTGCCTATTTTCTGACACTAGCAGTAGGAGTCTGGTCTCTCTGGGGCTCCCCACTTGAACAAGGAAAAGACCCAGTGTCTTCCTGAACCTGATCAGGAGCAGAAGCTTCGTTCAGACATTTGGGATTTCTCTGCAGCAATCCCAGTCTCTCCATGCTGGCTGTGGTAGGGAGATTGTGTGCTCACAGCCAGCTCATGCCAGGCAGCCACTGCCCACTTCCGAGAATCTCGAAATTTGTCCAATGACTGAAATACTGATCTGTGCTCCTATAGGGAGACAAAAACACCATTTAGGTCACTCAGTCACTACTGCTCTTTTTGGTGGTTGGTTGCACCCTGGTGAGTCTCAGGAGGTTGATTGAGGTCTTGGCTATAGCTCACAACCATGCTGAGTTTGAGGTTTTAATGAAACATGATGTGATTTACATTTCTAGCCCCTGGCTGGCAGGAAGAACATTCCCAGGAAGCATAAAAGGCATATTTTGTCTACTGCAAATTTTTCTGCTGGAATCTGCCATTAGCACAGATGTGAGTAACATCCCATTTCATGCTGATGAGGTGCCAATGCAGAATCCAGCCACCCAGGAGAGAGGAAGCCGCTGCCTCCTGCCCCAGATGGAGAGATGCTTTTGGAGCAATGCTCAGTGCTATTACTCTGGGGCTGACAAATTCACAGCTTCAGAAATCATGAGCCAGATGCTAATCAATAGGATAAACCTAAAGTGATTTCCCTTTGAAGAGGGATCCCAGAACTGCCGAGCCTTCGTGTGCTTAAAATGTGCGTTTTTATCTCAGCATTCATCCGGTGACTATAGTGTCAGCAAACTATTACTAGGCTAATTTTAAGGTTGTTACAGCTTCAACTGTAAAATGATGGTATCACACACATTATTATAGTGCAAATCCAATACTTATAATCTGAAATGCTGGAATCTTAGAAGAGCAGTTAATGGGCTAGCGGGATGCACAGCAGCAGGCTTGCATCAGTGTAAGAAATAATTATAAACATTACCCAGAACATAAAAGACATCATGTGAATGTTTCTTAAAAGGAGAACTAAGATAATTTTTTTGCATTTCTTTCCCATTATCTTTTTTTTTTTTTTTTTCCAATTGTGAGACCTCAGACAAGGAGGAAAACGTTTGAATTTTCATATTTTCAGTGGGGCTCTGTGTGTGTGTGCTTGTGCCTCTCTGTGTTCAGTTTTGGTCAGTACCCTAGAAGCACACTGGCCTCTATCAAGGTCAGCCCTTCTTCCTCCTCCCAACACTCTAGGAATACTCTTTTTGGAGGACCAAGACCCAGGACCATGTCCATTCAGGTCTTGAATATCTCCAAGGATGGAGACTTGGCATTCTCCCTGGGCAACCCATTTAGATCTTGAATATCTCCAAGGATGGAGACTTGGCAATCTCGCTGGGCAACCTGCTTGGTGTTTGATCACTCTTAGGGTAAAAAAGCTTTTTTCTTAGGTTTAAAATGCACCGATGTACTTGTATTGCTGGCGAGGATTCCCATTGCAATCATTTTTTCCCTTAATTTTTAAACTTCAAGCAGGCTAATAGGATTCCACCCCATTTTAATGAGATGCAGCCAGTGTGAAAAGCTTATCAGACATATTGTAGAGTTGCTAAAAATGGTAGCGGTGTCTTTTGCCTTTGAGAAATGAATTAACTTTTACAGTCGAGCTTCATTTTTTGTGCACGTAGAGGATAGATGGGCCATGCACTGCCTCAGTTTTACTTTGGCAGCTTAAGCTTGTCTATAGTAGCAGGACAAACTTGGGCAGGAACTGCACAGAACTGATTTCTCTAGAGTAGTTACAGAGTGTGTAAGGATCAACATGACACTTCTAGTGTATTGGTTACGTTTGCTGCCTTACTAGGGAGGAGAAGGCTTCTCCAGATTTCTTCCAGGGGATGTATCACCCTCTGGACATGCCCATATCTCTCCAGTGATTTTATAGACACTCCAATGACACTCTTAAATGAGGTGTCTAACTTTTAGGTCGCTAAAGTTAAGCCACATTAATCCTACCTGTGAAGTCATTTTTATTGGGTTACACTCCTTACATGTGATGCAGAGCACATCACCTTTTAACATCTGTTACTCTGCTGGTGAACACAGTCTGCCCAGTGAAAACAAACGGGACAATTCCAGTAGCACTAGTGAGTGTTTTGTAGGCTAATACAAAACAGGTATGTCTCGTAGTAACAGCAGATATGTTCCGTAGTAACAGTTCAAATATTATCTCCATCACTTTACATAAATCTGTGTCAGTCTGTCTGATACGAACTGGCTGTAAAGTCCAACTTCTCCAGTTAAAACTTCAGCACTTGCTGTTTTAGATATAAATTAGGTTTAAATATTTTTGAAGTTACCCAGTGATTAGAGAAGCAAGTTTAGCTCCCTTCTATGAAAAAAGCCAACAACCCAACGTTACTACTATCAGTACACAGAGTCAGCAGCAGATGATGGTAGCCAGTTGCTTCATAGTCCAGCTTGCATGTTTTCATATGAGGTTTAGACACTTCCCAGGTTCTATATGGAAGAAGAGTATATAATTGTGGTTATAATTTATTGCTGCTGCTATTATTGTTGTTGTTGATTATGTTGCTGTTAAATTTCTAGTCACAGAGAAGTTAAATTGGCAGCAAGTAGGGCATAAATGATAGAATTGATAAGTTTGCACAGACATAAGTTTCCAGTATCATCCAGTGTTATAGACAGTAAGTCAGGATAATTGCTGTTATGGGAGGAAGAAAGCTTTGTCCTTGTAGAGTAGCAATGTTTACAGAGCAGATGATTGCTTTCCTGATGCAAACCAAGCGTTTAGAGGTAAGGACTCTTGATCTGGATTAAACCTTTAGGTGCTGGTTGTAATTACCACGAGTAACCAGTTTCCATTGGCAAAAAACATAGCAGCTGGACATCAGGCGTGCTTCTACTTACCTCCAGCTTTAGGTTTTTCATGGTTAAGAAAGCTTGGTTTGCAGCTGGTTTTTAAAGGAGGGACATAAAGCTGCAGTTCCTGAAGGCCACCTCACTTGTAAGCTGAGAAAAGTGTCTGTGTTGGGAAGGATCTGTGGGAAGTTCAACTGTCTTTGTGTAAATGCAACTGCACCTAAGAGAAGGGCAAGTATGGCGAAAAACAATTCAGGCCACATTTTTATGTTGTGACCTGCACAAATACAGATCACCGAGAAATAAAATCATCCAACAAACTGAAATTCCAGCAGGTTTTGTTCTCTGCTTGCTGGGGGAAAGGCAGGAAGATTCATGGGTCATCCACCTTAGCTCGAACCAAGCTCAAATATTTCACGACGCTTTGTTCTCTTCCTGAGATTCTCCCCCAGCAAACCCTTCCCCCCAGCACGAGCCAGGGGCAGCTGAGCAGAGCAGTGATAACCCCCCGAGGTGCACAGACTTTCCAGATGTTTCAGAGTCAGCTTTGGGAATTTAGTCCCTCAGTCACCCATTCATTTCCCTTTATAGATAATTTATCTTGCGTGTCATGCACACAGCAGCCTCACCTTTATGCAGCCAGAGCCATTACCTGTTGCCTTATAGCAGCCTGCTGTATTCCTGAGCAAATTGAGCTTTTTGGGGTTTTTTTCTTTGGTTCTGGTGGTTTTTTTCCCTAGTTTCTGATGTTAGATAACCCCAGCCTAACCGCTTTAATCAGTTTTCCTGCTCTTGTCAATCAGTGTGAACTGAAGCTGGTTTGGCTAGAAGCCTTTGTTTTGCTCTGCTGTGAACAATCTGACTCGAGGTTACACACTGATGGTAGTTCCCATGAAAGCCAATGTGTTTTGTTACAGATCAAGTGCTAGTAAATGCAGTTCCCAGCAGTTTCAGCTAATTGCAAGTTCAATCACTCAAGGATCTCACAAAATGAATGTTTCTTTGAGAATGAAAGGTAATTTCTTGGTACAAGCTATGAGGTTATCTAATATAATGTAATGAATGAATTTCTTAGGAAGACCACACTGGGGCAAATCACTGCTCATTTGTTTCAGAGAAGGCAAGATAAAATGGTAGAGGTGCTAATTTAGAGCTGGTTTGAAAACTTCAGTTTGAATCCAAACTGTGCAATGGCTGGGGTCACAAACCCATGCCTGGAAACACAGCATGGGGAGGGCAGCACCATAATGTGGAGCAACACTCGTACTAATGTCTGGCATTACCAGATGGACCCATTATTTGGAGATAAAATTTTGCTTCAAATTTTCTGTTCATAAAATGCAATTCCAAGTGTGAGCTTAGCATCCTTCTGTTTCTCCCATGTGTAAGGGCTTATAGCAGAAGGGCCATCTCCTAAGTCATCCATCCTCAAACTCACCCTTCTGCAAACAGGTAGCACAGAACTGTAGACAGGTTGCTCATTCAAACCCAATTTCCAGTTTTTGGCATTGTACAGGTTACTCTGGACCTCAACCTGGGTAGCCATTCCCATGGTTAAGATATCTGTAGGCACCATTGGGGTTTGACTTTCATCCTGTTTCAGCCTAATAAGGTGCTAAGTAGATGAAATTCAATATTAAAAACGTGGGTGTAAAGGTTCTTGTCGTTTTGCCAAGGGTCTGTGAAACAAGTGTGCCAGCTTTATCAGTTTCCCCAAAGATTCCCAGTATCCAATAGTCCTGCTGTGTCACACGTGGCATTGAACAGACCCCTAAAAGAACAGACAGAAGGAACATTTTTCAGCAAAGTTATCTCAAGGCTTCTCTGCAATGTTGGCAAAATTATTTTTGATGCTTCCCAAGGTGAGAGGTCAGCATGGGCTGCTCCTGCCATGGGATGGGGAGTGGACAGAGGTGGGATGCAGGACGAAGGGGATTTTTGCACAGCCCAGGAGAGCAGCACCGAGGAGCAGCCATGCTGGTGGGTCCCTGTCCCGTTCAGTGACTGTGACTCCTCCAGCAGGCACGGGGTGTGCTGGCACCGCTGGCAGCTTTTAGGACAGCACAATTCTTCCTTGGTCACCTTCTTAAATTTCTTTAAAGTAAATCCTTCCGAGAAGAGGGTTTATGTTCCAGAAGGCTCTCATGTTTTTTCTTGGTTGTGTCTCTTGGTCTGATGAGATCAAATCTCTCCTCACGATCTTGCTGTGCTCACATTTTCTCCTATTTAAAAGGAAAATTGGCATTTCTAAGAAGAATGCAAATGCTATCTGTTTCTTAAGCCTCATGTGTACACAGACATCTTAAATTGAAGAACAGTACTATTCATTGAGTAGAAGGGTAATTCATTATGTTAAGTATTCTTGAACAATGCTAAAATGAAATTTTAAGTGATGAGCAAGGTCTGAAGCAGAACCTCTGCTTTGATGCGTTCAACCCTTCTGTGGTTTGTGTTGGATTCCCATACAGAGGCATTACCCTGCAGTTTTGCTGTGCAGCTTTCCCCATCCTTACAATATCGGTGCCAACAATCTAGGCTTGATGCTTAATTACAGCATCTTGTTCCTGAGGCTGCAGGTACTAGTGATGGAGCACACATGTCATGGATGGGAGAGACTGTCGTTTCTCACTGAAACTGTTGCCTTTGGGTTCCCAGGGAGTCACAAAATTTGCTCAGAAAGGAAGTTAACTGGTTTTGCTGGCTGTCTAGCCAGTGTAGGAGCCATGATCGAGGTCTTGAGGGGGAGGGAACAATAGGAAATTTAGGATAATCTGAATATTGATGAATTAGAATTTCTTCTTTGTGCTAATTTTATTTTTGCTCTGTCTTCCAGCTCCAGTAAATCCACATCTACGTGAGTATCCCTTTATCTTTTTAGCTTTTATGTGTATGAAGAACTGTCCTTGCACCTGTTGTCCCTCACAGTTAAAAAGCAAATGATAAGTATTTCATTTCCAATTGCAGCCCGTGGGTTGCAGGGACCACTGTAGTTTTGCATGTGAGTTGGGCTGAAGGTACCATTGTCCTTGTTCTGTCAAGGTGCTAAAGCAAGAGTAGATGGAGGAAGGAAAACTTATAGCTCCAGCTCATCTTCGTTTCTCACTGCCCCAAAGAGTTCATCTAAAGAAAAATGCTCATGCTCTAAAACTAACTCACATTTGTGGGTGTTGCAGCTCAGGATGCCACGGTTTAGTCATGGGAGTAGGTAAATACCTGGAAGTTCAAGTACTGTGTAAGAACTGTGTCTGCACCTCAACAAGCTTGAAGGAAAAGTCAGTTTTTGACATCTTCTGAATGTGTTTATCCTTGCATAGCTGCTGCATTTGCAGTTCTTGGGTTATTTTGATACTTCCAAGGGTAGTCAGAAGCTCATCTGCAGCTTTAAAACAAAACAAACAAAAAAAAAAGAATGTTCTGTAGGCAGTGCCTACAGAAATTATGGACCTCATTTGCACAGAGAAATATGGAGACCAAAGGTGTAACTCGGCTGTGAAATTCACAGGAGGGAGCTCCACAAGCGGGGGGAAGATGCAAATTCTGACTATGGACTCGTTAATGTGCTGGTGCTCAGGCATGTTGCAGGGGGGAAAGGACTTCTCTTGCAGTTTGTTCTTACACTTTTCTATAGGCACCAAATCCCCACAGGCACTGCAAACAGGAGACTGGGCTGGAGCTTTAGCATGTCCCAGTAAAACCACCCTATTCCTAACAGTCCCCACGTCTATTCATGATGTCCTTCCACTCCACAGCGAATGCATGTTTTGCTGTTGCAACATATCCTGCTGTTATTCTTGCTTTTAATAACATATGTGGAAAACATTCCTGTGGGGGGGATCAGGCTGTGGTTATTGGTGCTGGGGTACAGCCGTGAGCAGGTGGCGAGGCAGTGCCAGGCGGTGTGAGCACCTTCTCTCTCCATCTTGTGCACACAACAGCTAAGCCATTCTGTGAATTTTAAACTTATTTGCTGAAGATCTTGTGGAATGCATTAATAATTAACCAGGGCTTAGTTCAAAGCTCATGGGAGCTGAAAGAACCACTCCCATTGACTTAAATGAGCAGTAGATGAGACCCTTGCTAATTAATATATTAAATATAGACTCTGTGATGTTAAGAAAGGAATGTGCTGCAATCCCAAGTGCTTCACACTGTAGTCCTCTATGATTTTAAGATCTGAAACTGTCTCATTTTCCAGATGTGTCTATAGCTCTGGTAGGCACGTGGTAGGGTGCAGGTGGCATCCGACAGGCCCTTGGGATAGGGAGTGTGTCACCTCAGAGGGAGGTTTCCTTCATCTGCTTTCTAGATCTGCCTCTCTGTACTGGTGGTGATGGGAAAGTGTCCCCACCAGAACTATAGGGTCCCCAGTGTAACTTCTTTCAGATGACCAAAGAGACTGTAAAATTTTGGTTTGCTTTTTTTCCCCAAAAGACTTGTTGAGTGAAATCCTTTGACAGGGAAGAAATCTTAGTCTGCCAATGGGTTCAAACCTGTAAGGAGATTCTGTCTCGCATAACAAATCCAATATCATCATTATCTGTGCTTTCTGCAAAAGTTCTGCTGTTTTCTGAACCTGCTGGGCTAAATTCAGATTTTATTTACACCGTTGTGAATGAAGAGTGAGAGCTGTATTCAACTGGGAAAAGATCCCTGTAGTGGAAGCTGAAGTCACGTTCTTCCTGCTTCAGTTCTGGAATATTCACGTTGCAGAAGTCCTTCTTTTTTATGAAGTTTCTGCAATACATGAGCAAGCAGCATTGAATGACTTAAACACTGAGATGTAGCCTCAGATCTACATTTTATTTTCTAACTTATAATATAAATCGATTTAATGTAGGCCATAAGGATTTCATATCAGAAGTTACACCTGTTAATGGAAGAGATTAGATGTTAGGGTCATATTCAACTTGAATTTTATGGAAATAGATGACAAAAATTCATACTACAATGAAGAGTGTTTCAGATTTTTCCCTAATTGGCAATGAAGTTATTAATGATAACCTGAATCCACTTCCAGAACTGGCATGAGCTTTTACAAAAGTCGACCACTATCTTTAATGTTAATTAGCTTTAGTTAATTGCTTTCAGCAAACTGTAGTGGTCAGAGTGGTGTCGTGAGCTGGAGCACCCATGGGTGCTTGGGGAAGGTTGGCTGTGCCTCTTGCACTTGGTGTACCCACTAATGAACAGGTCAAGACCCCACCCATTTCTATTTAAATGCTACTACTTCTTGCATAAGAACAGCTAATCCTGAGGACCTGTTTCCTATTTTTAGTCTTCTGTCATTTTGTAAGAAGTGTTTGGTGCCAAGAATATTTAGCACTAACCTTTTCCAAGAGACTCCAAGTGGCAGGGTGGAGTCCCACGTGAAACCAGTGTTTTCCTGTTAAATCAATGGCAAACTTTACTTATGTTTTTTTTTTTTCATCTGGCCTGAATATTTTATTTTTTTTTAGTTTTAACTGTTCTGCTGATGTGGAATTTCTTAATGAAGCTCTGAGGGCATGGTGTGACATGCAAATGTAGCTTTTAAGGTACTGGAGGGGCAGTGTTAGAAACTGCTGAATGGCTGAAAATGCTTTTGTTAATTTACTTTGCTGCAGGACTGGATCTGGTAGTCAGAACTTTTCTCCTTTAGTTACTGTTTTGCTGTTTAATGTCATCATGCTGTGTAGAAGCAGCACCAGTTTTGCTGTAGGAAGAGCTTGCCTATGAGGAGGTGGAAGCCAAATGCACGAAATAAAGTGTAAACCAAGTGAATTTGGAGCTCAAGTCATGTAAAAGGTGTTCTTGGAGATGAGAGGCACTGCTGGAATTTTGTTCAGTGCTTCGTTTCAGTCCTTTTGTCTTCCAAGAGCTTTGCCAGGGTCTTCACCTTCTCTTCCTGGTCTTCATGATGAAGACAGAGGTGTTGGTCTGCATCTATCCACGTGCTTCTCTCTCAAAGGGTTCTGGATGTCATCTACCCATGTGTGTTCCTTCTGGCCTCATTCTTTCTTTTGCTCATCTCTCAGGAAGAACAACAATCAGGCCTCTGTTTCTTCTCTGCAGTGGTCAGGATGGTGCTCCTTCATTGAATGATTTTCTGTATTGCCATCTTTCAAAGTTCAGGATTCAGAAGACCTTGCTTCCAGAACCAAATCAAGGTGCAAGGTCCTGAAATCAGCTCCCCATCAAGGTGGTGGTTATCAGTTATTTTGCCAGTTAAGGAACTGTGCTTTAGGAAATGAATTCTCCTGGAGGATCTAATAAAGTTGATGGATTTACTGAGAAATTAAGTGTATCTGCTTGAGGTGCTAATAGCCAAGGAAGTTTCCATGGACTGTATTTTTGTGATAACCTGGTTTTATTGAATGGTGTTTTATGCTGACTGTTATGGAGGGGGTACGGGTTGTGTTGCTCTTTGGATGAGCAGAAGCAGAATGAGAATCATAGAACCACAGAATCATCAAGGTTGGAAGAGCCCTTCAAGCTTACACAGTCCAACCCCTCCCTCCATCCCCACTCACCCACAGCACCCAGCGCCACATCCAGACACCTCTTGAACACCTCCAGGGACGGGGACTCCACCACCTCCCTGGGCAACCCATTCCCACCCCCAATCACCCTCACAGGGAAGGAATTGTCCCTGATGTCCAACCTGAATCTCCCCTGCTGCAATTTCAGGCCGTTCCCTCTCGTCCTTTCACTGTGGGCACAGCAGAAGAGACCGACCCCCCCCTCACCCCAACCTCCTCTCAGGGAGCTGTAGAGAGCCATGAGGTCCCCCCTGAGCCCTCTCTTCTTTGAAGAGGACTTGGAAATCACTCCCAATGCACCTTGTAGTTTGGAATTAATTTTTCAAGCCTGCTTTTTCAGCCTGCACTATCACCTGATTTTAAATAAGCTTCAGAGCACCGTCCTTGCTTAGCAGTACATATCCAAGCTAAGCTCCAGGTCCCTCTGTCTTCAGTGATTTACAGGGAAGCTCCAGTGGCTTAAGTGGATTTATAGTTCACCGAAACCCCAAACCTGCAAACATTTATATACCTTCTCAATTTAACACAGATGAATAATCCCATGATGCCTGGTGTTAGAGTTCCTCATAACAATGACTATAAATTGCACCCCTATAAAGAAGGCTCTAGCTGACACAGTATGCAGACAGCTGCATTCTCCCTAGAGAAAAGAGATTTGCTTGTTTTCTCAGATAAATCAATTGACTTTGCTGGAAGAGTAAACTCAGCAGGAATTGTTCATGTGCATAAAATTAAGCTTTTGCACATTTTACTGCACGGGGCCTTATTCTGTTCCGAGATGAAAAGTGAACCTTGAAGTTTTGATTTGTTTTGGTTCCTAAATGGCTGACAGTAGGGCTTTCTCATCCCATCATAACCCAGCAGGTAGGATCACTGGACTGGTGTGTCTCATGGACCTCTCTTTCACGAAGGAGAGGATCTCAGTAATCCTCTCTGGGGTTCTTGGCATTTTTGTTTATAGACGTAAGCTTTTACCACTTGACCTCAAGTACATAAGAGAATCATAGGACATGCTGAGTTGAAAGGGACCCTCCAGGATCCAACTTCTGTCCCTGTGCAGGATACCCCAGAAGTCACATCATGTGTGTCATAGTGAAAGTCTAGGAGATGTCTTCAGGACATGATACAGTCACCTGTCCTGCCCATATAGGTTCAGGTAGACCTAAACCTTCCTCCCAGGTATTTGTCAAATTGGCTATTACAACCCAGTAATGGGGACTCAGTGCTCTCTCTGAGCAATCCATTCATGTGCTTCACTGTCCTGATTTTTAGAAGTTTTCTTCATGTCTACCCTAAAGCTCCTTTGCTCTTGTTTTAGCCATTACTTGCTTTCCCATCCCTATTGAAAACCAAGAACAGTTTAGGAGGTGTCACTTGGAGAGAATGTTTTCATTTTGAAAAGTTGCTGTCCTCTTTTCCCTGATATTCTTACCCCTAAAACAAAATAACCCACTTCTCACTTCTTCTCCCCATAGCTCATGTTTTACAGACTGTAAGCCTTTTCTTCTCACCTTTTTAGGGATGCTAGCTGGGTAGGAAGAGACAGGGTCTCTAAGGGCAATTGTATACATCTGACTTTGTGAGCAGCAGCTATAGGATAAAATTTGAATATTTTGTTTCCAGTTTTCCAGTGCTGTTAATAAGCATCATCCCTCAGTGTTTTGTTATAATTGTCAAGGACTTTGACAAACAAGCATAGGAGGAATAGCTTCAGCCATTAAATTTCTGCTCCTTTGCTGCATTGGCAGGAGAGTTCCACTGTGGCTTCGAGGACGGTAACATTTGCCTTTTCACTCAAGATGACACGGACAATTTTGACTGGACGAAGCAAAGCACTGCCACTAGAGACACAAAATACACCCCCAACACGGGGCCCAACGCCGATCGGACGGGCTCCAAGGAAGGTAAGCTCCAGCGTTGTGTGTGGTCCCATGGCACTGGGACCTCTGCTGCTCCCTTGGCGTGGGCAACCTGTCCAGGACAGCCAGTTCAGCCAGCCACGTCGTTTTGCCTAATCATACCAAGAATAATCATACTCAAAGGACTTCTAAAAACAATTGCCATAGCTGAGACGTGCAGCTGGTCCCAAAGCACAACCCACTAGCGGTGCTGTCAACCATCTCGTGTTGTTCCTATTGTGCCGTTTTCAAAGCCGTTGCTTTCACGTTACAGTCTAGTGGGGAAATACTCCACCACATCTTGTAATATTCTTCTGCTTTATGTCCTTTAAATTCTAACTTGGACTCCCTCAGACTGTCACAATGAGATCTTATTTTTTCTTTGCCCCATTTTTACTTTGGGTGTTGCTAAAATGTGTAATTTTCAATCTGCTACCCCAGTTAACAGAAGCGTGCCATCTTGACTGCAGTGGGTATTTGCATTTGAAAAGTCGGGCATATTGCACTGAATTTATCAAGTACTGCAGTAACTCATGCTATTTTATCATATGCCCCCTGCTTACACTACCAAAGAAAAATAAATTGTACTATATTCTTTTTGCTTGGTTGGATTAAGTAAACGCTACTGCTGTTGTTGGCACATTCCAGGATCAGAATAAATTAATATTGTCTTCTTTTGTGAAAGTGAGCTTTTGGACACGTGATTGACATGGGCAGTTGAAAATATTCCTTGAGAGGTTTCCATCAAGATATTTTCCCTTTGTTTTAAAAGTTCTCCCTGCTCACTGCTGATCGGAACAAATGGCAACCTTGAGACTGAAGTCTGAACCCCATCAAAAAGATTTTTTCCTTTACTTGTGCATATACAATGTTACATCAATTTGAAGCTGTTTACAAGGACTGACCTGCCAGCCCTGATTTTGCTCTCAGTAGAAAACACGTCTTTGAAGCAGTAGTGGAAAACTCATGGGCTTAATGCAAATGAAATGTGTCCTAGAAACTGTGGCGATGTCAGATGAATGTGAAAAATGAATCGAGATGCTTTGTAGCCCTGGTGTCTTCCTGTGTGTTGGGTTTTGAAGACTGCAACCTAACAATTTCCATTGGGACTTCCCCCAGGTTTCTACATGTACATCGAGACCTCACGCCCCAGGCTGGAAGGAGAAAAGGCCAGACTTGTCAGTCCCGTTTTCAACGTCGCTCCAAAAAACCCTTACGGAACTACGAACACAGCTTATTGTTTCAGCTTCTACTATCACATGTATGGACAGCACATAGGTGAGAGAAAGCCAATGACCCTGTCTTTTCTCTTTGGGAGAAACAGTGGGAGTGGTTCTCCTCCCCCTCTATTCTGCCTTGGTGAGGCCACATCTGGAGTATTGTGTCCAGTTCTGGGCCCCACAGCTCAAGAAGGACAGGGAACTGCTGGAGAGCGTCCAGCACAGAGCCACAAAGATGATGAAGGGAGTGGAACATCTCCCTTCTGAGGAAAGGCTGAGGGAGCTGGGGCTCTTTAGCTTGGAGAAAAGGAGACTGAGGGGGGAACTCATCCATGGTTACAAATATGTAAAGGGTGAGGGTCAGGACGATGGAGCCAAGCTTTGTTCAGTGATGACCAATGACAGGACAAGGGGCAATGGATGCAAACTGGAGCACAGGAGGTTCCATGTGAATATCAGGAAGAACTTCTTTCCTGTGAGAGTGCCAGAGCACTGGACCAGGCTGCCCAGAGAGGCTGTGGAGTCTCCTTGGCTGGAGACATTCAAACCCCGCCTGGATGCGTTCCTGTGTGATGGANCTGTGAAATGTCCTGTTGCATGAAGGGAAAGCACGGGAGGACTGCCAACACCTGCAGGGGCCAATTTCAACCAAAGCTAGAAGAGAGGTGCCTGATAGCGTCCTAATTTCTGTAAATCTGTGTTTTCCACTAACCAGGACGCTAACAGGAGCCCCTCTGACAGCTGGGAAGTGTTCCATGCATACATGGGGTCTTGAGCAGGGGGACTTTAGAGCATGGAAACAAGAGGTGATATTTTGGAGGACTTTGCCCAGTGCTAACCTAGGGTTTTGAGTGACTCCTCGCTAAATTCAGGATCAAGCGATTAGCAGCAGCACTCCTCCCATGCTGGCAGCTGGAGTGGCACACAGCTCCTTGGTAAAAGCCATGAGCAAGTCACTCACAAGTTATAGGAATGTATATTTTCAAGGTGTTATCTGTAA
The DNA here is from genome assembly GCA_013398125.1 of Aegotheles bennettii. NCBI lineage: Eukaryota > Metazoa > Chordata > Aves > Caprimulgiformes > Aegothelidae > Aegotheles > Aegotheles bennettii. The sequence continues at coordinate 340,270 of VZRW01005948.1, forward strand.
GTCTATTTTTAGTCATAGCTCTATCAAAAGACACATTTAATTTCTTTGCATAGTATTAAAAAAATGTGTGCAAAAATATAGAATCACAGAATCCCAGACTGGTTTGGGTTGGAAGGGACCTTAAAGCTCATCCAGTCCAAACCCCCTGCCATGGGCAGGGACACCTCCCACCACACCAGGGTGCTCCAAGCCTCATCCAACCTGGCCTTCAACACTGCCAGGCAGGGGCAGCCACAGCTTCTCTGGGCACCCTGATCCACATAAGCAGAAAGTAAACATAAAGAGTCAAAGAGGGTTTTTTTTAATACCTTAGAGTTGGAATAAACTGTAAGAAAAACAGCCACAGAGGCTGACATCTGTTCACAAAACAGTGACCTCTCATTGGTGCAATTTTGGATTTTTTCTGGGCTACCTTTCCATCAAGTGTCAGAGTCTTCAGCTTTTTTGCCAAGATTGCCCATTGTTATTTATGTGTAATTTCTTGACTCAACATGTATAAAGCTGGCTGATGAAGGAGCCGACCCTCAGGTGAGGATGGCGACAGTGATTGTCAAGGGTCACAGTTACATAGGGTTTGTTCATGGCAGTGTGGACACCTAGTTGTCAAAACCCAAAATTGCTCAATATCATATTTCTTCTTTGATGTTAAAAAATGTAGTTACCATCAGTTTAGCGAATGTTCAAAGTGATCTGCTTTTGAAAAGCTTTGTACAAAGTTATTGATTATTCTGTCTTTAAAGTGCAAACTGGCACAAAATTAGTAAATTAATAACATCGGCCATGTGTTTGACTGCATGCTGATACACATCTACTAAATTCAACATTTTAAAGCCTTGTAATGCCAAAATTTTAGGAAACACGAGACTAGGACATGCATACAAGAAATAATGAAATTAGCAAATGTATAGCATTTGATTCCCCAGATGTGAACTCTGTCACTGAAATTGTTCATATGAGCATAATGGAAAGGAAAACCTAATGAGTGATGATGTTCTAAGACTTCAGTGATTTAAGTGCATAATTATTGTATGAATAGTCCTATTGACGAGGTAACTACTTGAATGAGTTTTTAAAGGTTTGTGGTCTTGGAAATTACTTTTGGGTTAGGAAAGGAGTTATTATATCACAATGATTTGCCCAGATGAATCAAATCTAATCATGACACAACGTTTCAGATGATGGAGGCTTGTGGTAAGGATGGCCACCAGCCTTGTGGGCTGCGTCAGGCAGAGCGTGGCCAGCAGGTCGAGGAGGGGATCCTGCCCCTCTGCTCAGCACTGGTGAGACACAGCCAGGGTGCCAGGTCCAGGGCTGGGCCCCCCAGTACAAGAGAGACATGGGCTTACTGGAGGGAGTCCAGCTCAAGGCCACAAAGATGGTGAAGGGACTGGAGGGTTTATCATATGGGAAAAGGTTGAGGGAGCTGGGACTGCTCAGCCGGGGGAGGAGAAGATTCAGGGGGATCTCATCAGTGTATATGAATTCCTGAAGGGAGAGTGTAAAGAATATGGAGCTCAGAGATGCTCAGGGACAGGGGAAGAGGCAATGGGCACAAATTAGAAGAGAGTCAATTCTATTTCAACAGTAAGAATTTACTTTTTTCAGTATGAAGGTGCTCAAACACTGACACAGCTTGCCCAGGGAGGTTGTGGAGTCTCTGTCCTCAGAGATATCCAAAATCCAATTGGTGATAGAATCATAGAATCATTATGGTTGGAAGGGACCTGCAGGGTCATCAAGTCCAACCTTTATCCCATCATATTCCTAACCATTAGACCATCACCTGCCATGCTTTGAGCAGGGGTTTGGACAGTACAATCTCCAGAGGTGCCTCCAACCTCAACAGTTCTGTGGGAAATATTTAATTGGTAATTTATTTTTTTTTAGAAGAATTACATTTTATTAAGGATTAATCCCCTGTGGATAATTCTAAATCTCACTGCTGAAGAAGATCTACTCCGTTATCACAAGCTGTTAGAAGCCTTGACCCTTCACCGCTGTTCTGGAATTTGCAGCCAATGTCTAGAGGTGCTTCTTATCCCCGTTTGGGAACAAGCACTGCCAGGCAGGGCAGCTCTTGGCTGTCATGTGCACTGCCAGCTCATTGATTTCTTCACCAGAGCAAGATAGGAGCTGCAAACTGAGACCTCCTCCATGATCTCTGTGCTGAAGACTCTCTCTTTTGAATAACCTTGAGCTGCTGATTCTTGACCTGACTTCACTGAAAATGTGAAGTGTCTTGCAGGGGAATTTGCCTTAAATAAATTCCAGGCTGTTCTTTCTGAACAACGTGTTCAGTGAAGAGATGTGACCATTAAACTTTGATTTCTCATCCAGAGTGCTGCAGCAGACTTTGGTGCTGCAAGTCAGCATTTCTACTGGGTTGCTTTTTTCTCTCTACTTATCAGTATCCATAAGATTTTCAAGCAGTATTGGGGTTACTATTCCCATGTCTCAGGGGCAAAATACTCACGACTGGAGCAGCTCTGCTCTGGGCACAGGCTGAGAGAGGTGGGGGTGTTCAGCCTGCGGAAGAGAAGGCACCGGGGGGACCTTGGAGCTCCTTCCAGTGCCTGAAGGGGCTCCAGGAAAGCTGGAGAGGGACTGGTGCCAAGGGCAGGCAGTGATGGGACGAGGGGGAACGGGTTCCAAGGGCCAGAGGGGAGATGGAGATGGGATGGGAGGGAGAAATTGCTTGGTGTGAGGGTGGTGAGAGCCTGGCCCAGGGTGCCCAGAGAAGCTGTGGCTGCCCCTGCCTGGCAGTGTTGAAGGCCAGATTGGATGGGGCTTGGAGCAACGTGGTGTGGTGGGAGGTGTCCCTGCCCATGGCAGGGGGTGGCACTGGATGAGCTTGAAGGTCCCTCCAACCCAGACCATTCTATGATTCTATACTTTGTTTCCACAACAGTTTTGGTGCTCGTAGAAATATTTCTGCATTTCTGTCAGGGTTTTGAAGGACCCCTAATAAAATGGAAAATCATCCTGTAGTGATGCTCTGTTGCTGGTGTGGACTGGTCTTGGAGCCTTAGAGGAAAAGATGCTTCATCCTCCATTCTTAAAAATGAGTGACCCCAGTGAGATCAGTCTGAGAATTCGTCTGTTGTGCTAGACTGAAAACAAACAGCCTACCAGTTTATCCAGCTCAGCTTCTGTGCCTGCTGTTCAGGTGTTCAGTGTCTCTGGAGAAGAGGCTGAAAATGTCTGTAGAGATAAGGAGAGGTACTTGGGAGTCCCTGCAGGGAGCAGAGCACAGATCTGAGATTAGCACTTAGGCTGTAGCACAGCTCTGACGAGATAAGCAGGGACCTACAGCCCAAGCCATGGCAGTTAGATTCAGAAAGATAAAGTGGCTTTTCACCTGAAATAGATGGCTCTTACTTACAAGTCAGATGGTTATGCCTGACAGATCACACAGAGCTGACTCCGGGGGTGCTGCCTGCCAGAGGAAGACCGTGTGCTCACTCCGCAGCCTCCAAAGGGAGCAGGTAGATTATCCCTAAAGCCTAAGGGATACACAAGTTCCCATTGCTTGATTTGCAACAAACAATAAACCATTGCTGGGGAACAGGAAAATGAAGAGTTGCGGTCCTTAGTGTGTGTCTATGTTGAGACAGAAAGAGGTTGTAGTTCCATTAGAGCTGTCACCATCTTTTAAAACAATCTGTATTTCCAAATTTTCCATCTGCACCCCAAAAAGGGGCATTCCTCATGGACACTTCAAGAACAATAATAGTTCTTATCATCAGAGAGCCATCACAAAGCAAAAAGCAGACACAGAACATGCTGCCAGGTGTTGCTCCTGCCCACTGCTTCTGTCTCCTACTCAAGAAGGGCAACTCTCCTCCAGAGAAGGGCAACGAGGCTGGTGAGAGGTCTGGAAAACAAGCCTTATGAAGACTGGCTGAGGGAACTGGGATTATTGAGCCTGGAGAGGAGGAGACTGAGAGGAGACCTCATTGCCCTCTACAACTACCTAAAGGGAGGCTGTAGTGAGGCTGGTGTTGGTCTCTTCTCCCCAATTGCTGATGACAGGACGAGAGGAAATGGCCTCAAGTTCCATCAGGGGAAGTTTAGGTTGGAGATTAGGAAGAAGTTCTTTCCTGAGAGGGTGGTTGGGCACTGGAATGGGCTGCTCAGGGAGGTGGTGGAGTCACCGTCCCTGGGGGTGTTCAAAAACGGGTTGATGAGGCACTTGAGGCCATGGTCTGATGGTCCAATGGTTAGGGATATGATGGGATAAAGGTTGGACTTGATGACCCTGGAGGTCCCTTCCAACCATAATGATTCTATGATTCTAAGAGTCATTTCATTGCCCATTTGCCTAGGGTTTGGAATAGTTTGAAATCTTCAGCTGAGTTCTTGCTGGGCACACCTCAGTCTGAACTCTGTAGCCAACCCAGCCTCCCCCCAGCACCAGCCTTGCAAAGGCCACTTAACTTTTCCAAAACCTCACTGGCAGAATTCCAAGAATAAGCATCAGTTCTCAGGGTCATTAGTTAGGTTTTCAGCACCATTTCAGGCAGATGTGTGTGTGTATCTAGCAGTGAGGGTCATCCCTACCAACCAACATGCTGGGCAACGACAGCGTTGCTGGTACAACAATGGCTATTTTGGATTTTAAATAGGACTGCTATTGCTGTCTGCAAAATATTCTGCTATTAATTTGAAGACTTTATGGGACACGGAGAGGCTGAGTATGCTATGAACAGTCTTAAATCTCTGTAACCTCAGCAGTGATGGACTTACCTGTTTTTGATACCTAAAGTGTTGAGTTGCTCCAAACAGCTCTGCAGCATGGGCTGTAACAACCTGCACAAACAGGTGAAAAAAATAACCAGGAATTCACCCCTTGCCTGGTATGGGCACTGCTTTTTGTGTTTCTAGATAAATAACATTATACAGAACTCTATTTTATAGCTTTATGTATTCTTGTCTAAGACCCTACCTTTTCTCAGACCATAGACCCAGCACAGTTATTGAAGAAAGTCTTGGCGAGAAGCAGATGGGAAGGGAGAACTGTTGTAGCTGAATAGTACAAACTTTGCCCTAGAGCTGATGTTGCTGTTTGGAAGGGGGCTGAGGCAGCCCTGCACAGCCCTGCAACGTGGCTGAGCTGCTCCAGGGAACCCCCCGAGCAATTCCCTTTTTGCAAGCCCTCTCAGGTCTTTGTGCTTTACCCAGTGGTGTGTGTGTGGGCAGAGGCAGCATGTCCTCAATAGAAGCCGTGTTTCCTTGGTGCTGCCTCTGCACCCTCCCCTGCATTTGGAAATGAAGCCCTGGGGTGTGCAGTGGGTGGGAGCCGTGGTGCTGCCCGAGCATCACTTCCACACCTCCTCCACAGAAGATGCGTGGCCTCAACCTGGGCACCCTGGTGAAATAGCCATGATGAGAATATTTGCTGCTCCATTACACGTTTAGCCTTATGTTTTTCAAGGCAGTGAGGTTTGCTATTGTTAGAAATACCAACTTTTTATTAGCAGAAGCTGAGTCAGCCGAGTCACTGTGCAGCTGCCTCAGATACGAGAGGTTTCACTGCAAACACAATTTGTATGAGCTTCTGAGCTGCCATGCCTGACACCCCAAAAAAACCAGTAGCCTTGTGTGAACTTGACTGTGTGAGCTATCTGGAATGAAGGCAAATGCTAGGATTTATGTCGTACAAAGAGGCTGCCCACACATCTGCTGATGACAGTGGTGGTCAAGAAGGAACAAAATCTCTGACCTATCTGAATTACTGAACTCTGATGGATGAAGTGAATGCATTTGCTGTCTCTTGGTGCTCCAAGGCAGTCTGGTTTCTGTTCATGGTCTGAGGCTAACCAGTGAGAAGCTGCTGGATGCAGATGATCTCTTACCTGTTGCAACTACTGTCTGTGCTGGAACCAGTAACTTAATGATCAGCAGTGGGGAATGGGGTTTTTTGTACAGTGAGGGACTTTGCCAAGGTTATTTTAACTCAGAGGATTATGTTGTCCTTCAAAGATACTCCTTAGCAGGAGTATGGGCATCACATCTATCTCTGAGATAGATTTGCTAGGCTTTGTTGGCACTCCATTAGTTCAATGGTGTGCAGACTAAACAAGAAGTTGGACAGTCTTTGTAAGTGAGAGCTGAGCACAAAGCAACCCAGTTGCTCGCTTATCCTTGGGTAAGGTGGTTGTAAATCCCTTGATTGCACTAAAGCACAGACAGCTCTGTTCCATCAGCCAGCCAAACCAATCCCAGTTCCCCACCTCTCTTCTAGGAAGCTTGAACGTTTACCTGCGGTTGAAAGGTCAGACGGCGATAGAGAACCCCTTGTGGTCTTCAAGTGGAAATAAGGGACAGCACTGGAACCAAGCCCGTGTCAACATAAACCCCCCAACATCATTTCAGGTAATGGCTCGTGCACACTGGGAATGGGACTGTTTGGTTCTCAGAGCAGGGGGCTGTGTATGCTGACCCCTTCCTTCTGGCACAGCTTCAGTTCAGCTCTGAAAGCTGCTTTATGGGCAGATAATTGCTTCCTTGCTTTAAATGGTTAAAGGCGGAACAGCAGCTCTTTGCTTGAAGACAAAACATCTCTCGGCTGTCAGAAGGTGCTGGTAGCCGATATAAAACGTTTTTTATTTCAGATTAGCAACTGGAATACAAAATTATTTCCTGTGAAAACATATTTAGGGTTCATGGTGCAGTGCCTGTGTCAGGGGTCTCTTAAAATACGTGCATTTTCTGCAGGAGAAGGAATTATCTCTGAGTCTTTGCTGCCAGGCACCGAGCAGCAGTACAGCCTCATCACTAGGAGCATGCAAGTTGTGACAGGTTTTCACACATTTGGGTTTGGGTTTGACAGTGAGATGCTGATAGACTGTCATGGGCAGTTCTCGTTCACGCTGCGAGCTGCTTGTAACTGGAACAGACCCAAAAGGGCAGCTGCCACCAGCAAGGCCTCCCGTGTTTGAGGCTGGGAGTCTGGGTACGATGTTCCCCAGGCTCCTCTGTCCCCTCTCTGTAACCTCCAGGTCCCCTGGGGGGGGATCGTGGCTTTTGGGAAAAGGAGCCATTCAGTGCAGGTCGGAACTGCTGTCTCAGCCGTGCAGCTTGGGATTGGCTTTCTGGGCAATTCCTGATCCTGAGCCTTTGTTTTTATTTCCGTGCATGAGAGGCAGTGAGGGAAGAGAAATGACTTGGCATACATGATCCCAGAAGCATTGTGTGGGGGGAAATTGGAGGTGAATTGAGGCAGAGGGATGTTCAGAGCAGAGCGTTGCATGATGTGAAAAAAAGTGGGAGAACCAGGGGGGAAGAATGCAAAGAGGGAGGTGAGTGTTAAAGTATCCAGAGCATGGGGCCAAGCATGAGGGAGCTGATCACAGGGCTTGTCATTGGTCAAGTCAGGAGAAATCCAAGGAGTCTGAACAGTGAAGGGGAGAAAAATGATTTACTATCTGAATATAATCAATGGGCTGGTAAAAGGAGAGGAGAGATGGCGGGGGAAGCTGAAACCGAAGTGGTCATGGTTGAGTCTGAGAGGGATTCCCGAGACCTGGGATGGGCTTTAGCAGAAGTAGGGGAAGGACGAGGACATCAGCTCTGGGCAAAGGTTTTGGCACCAGCAATGCAGAAGGTGATGGGGTACAAAGCTGGGGTCACCTCAGCAGCACAGAGAGCTTTCAAACCATACTCCCTGGTGCCACTGGCTGCTGCACAAAGGGGAGCTGCCCTGCTTGGCTGTTTTTCACCTTTTACTTTGTTGTGTTTAAAGGCTTCAGCATAAAATGAATGTAAAGCCATGAAGCTCTGCACAAATATAACAAATAAATGTCAGAGTGCTTGGAACCTTAAATTACTTTTTTAGCAGCTCTTACATCAAGCAAACTTTATTTTCCATTTAGGAGTCTAAGTAGGAAAGAATATAAACCTCCCAGTTAAATTTAAGGAGAGTGAATTGAAGTGAAGCTTTGCAGTAAAACAGTACACTGACACAGAAATTAAAACTTTTTATGGGTTAATTTATATGGGGAAAAGTGCAGCCCGGATTTGTTTTATACCTTCCCAGTCCCCGGGATATATAACAAAGCTTCTGCCATGAAGAACTGAGAGGGTTATGGCGCTTTGAGTCGGAAAAAGTATTGCACAGAAGCTACCTCAGTAGGATATTCACTTCTTAAGGACTTTCCAAGAATAATCACAAAAAGGGAGGGTGCGTGGCAGTGGCACATGGCACGCTGGCATCTAGGAAGGTGACAGTTTTAGTTCAGATTTGAGCACTGCCACTGTCTTCAGCTACTCTTCCCTTGACTTTCTCTTGTGCCAAAGGCATCTTTGCCAGAAGAGGGTCTGGTCTGCCCGTAAGGAGATGACCCTGCCAGACCCTGGAGATTTTCAGCCCCTTTGAGCAAGTGTGAGGGACTCACACCCTTGTCATCACAGCTGGGGACATTCATGAGGCTCCTCTCTACTTCTTATTAGGAGACTGACCAGGAAGGCAAAATCTGTCTGAAATCCTATTGAAGAAGCACAAGCTGAGTGCCCAGGGGACACTCAGGGTAACTCTGGAGGCACCACGGGGGCTCATTTCCATGTCCCCTGCTAAGACAGTTGAGTGGCCTTTGCTGTATGCGTAAGCCCCTCTGTGCTTCAGCTAAATGCAGTGTTTTTAACAACAGCTTTGTGAATGGCAGACATGCAGATAATAGGTTTTGTGGGATGCTGATAGGGGATTCTGATCATCTGGCACCTCCTGCCATGGGCAGGGAGCTGCAGGCTGGGCTGTGCCCCGTGCCGTGCCAACATTCATCTGCTGTGATTTGTTCTGAGTGTGTGCCCAAGCTGGCTGATAGTGACCCGGCTCTGAGGCCCATAAACCACCCTGCCAAATGCAGACTTTAATTAAACACTGGCCGTTGTGTTTGTATGGAGTCCTTTTGTCTGGAAACAGTGTTTTTCAGTCTCAGGAAAGATTTGACTTTAAGCTCTGTTGAGTGGTTTAAGCCTGCTGCCAAAGGTGCTGGAGGGCAAGCTGCACTTTGGGGGAGAGGAGAAGACACTTTCCTCTCGAGCTGAATACTTCCCATCACCAGAGGTGGAGTTCAGAATTCAGTCAGAGGGATAATTACTTGAGACACTGTTTTCAGACAACAGGGTAAATTATGGAAAAACTTACGGTTTCCCCAATTACAGTTCCCTGTTGCATTAATATCCACCTTGTTACAGTGATTAACCTACAGCACCACACTCCAGTCCAACACCGCTGGAGTTTCCTGCTCCAAACGCTCAGCTTCCAGGTTTATTTGGTGCTCCCAGCACAGCCCGTGCTGCCTGGCTTAGGACACACTGGGCAGGCTGTAAATACGTGCCTTGTATTGCCAGCTTCCCGTGCAGGGTCAGGCATCTCCCTGGGATGCTCAGCTTAGCAAAGGGGTGAGATGTGTCTGTGGGCAAGGTTGAGGGACGTGCCCTCCAACGCGGTGTCTGGTGGCATCACGCACCGGTGCGATCTGGTCCTTGGGTGATGCTCATCCTGCCAGACTGTTGGGGTAGGACGATGGCATGTAATGAACCAGCCACTTGATAGCCTTGTGATTAAACACACAGCCACATACCAAAGGTCATCTCAAGGAGTAGGAAGCAGGAAGAACATCAACTGTTTCCAAGTCGGACACAGGAAGGGACACCGGGAAGTAAGGCAACTTTACTTCCGAATGACGTGGACAGTGTATCACCAGGAAGAGCATGGACCAATGGAGTGTTGTTAGTTGGACCAATGGGAGTGTTACTAGCACGCATGACTGCCCCACCTAAGGGGGACGTTAACCCACCAGCGAGCACGTTTTAGGCACGTGGTCCGAATGGATATAAGGGATAAAAAGTCAATAAAGTGGTCTTTGCGTGATTCACGTTGAATTGGCAAGGTCCATTATTACCCACCCCGCACCAGACCCCTGCGATTTACAGGGTCATCTTCCACTGCCCTGGGTGTTTACTCGTGGTTTATAATGGCAGGTGTTTGTTTCAGAGGAGCAGCTCTGGTAGAACCGGATTAATGAACAAAGAAACGTTGGCAGTGGAGGCTCAGATCTGTGTCCCGGTGGAATCGGTGACAGCAGCGAGAGCCCACCCGAGTGCCCCAGACATCTCCCTGATGCAGTTAGATCATTATGAAGTGTAATTTAAGTATTTTGCTCCAGATGGAATTAATATTTTTTTTCAAATTGCCTCTACCCCCAAGAGTTAATGTCTCCATTAGTGCCACAGCACGCCCTTAGAACATCCATTGAGCTTCATGCATATATTGTTGCAGATTAAAGTTAAAAAACTCGTCATTTAAGTTAACCAAAAATATTTCAAAGGACCGAGGGGGGCAGGAGGAAGGGAAAGGAGAGATAACTGTGCAACTGGTGCTGCTTGGGAAATATATTCCTTACATAATTCCTTCATCTCTTCAGAAAGGCTTTGAAGTTTTCTAGTGAATAAATTTCTCGCAACGCAGAATGAGCCCGCTCTTCTGCAGCGCTAATTAAGCAGCAGTGGGGCAGGGCAACATCACGTCAGGTTCGGGTGGTGGGAGAGCCAGGTAACTTTGTTTCTTTCGTAGAGTAGGAATTCGTAGCTAATAAAGAACATTATGGCAAATAATACTACTGGCCTTGCAGCAAGCCACCCATCTCATACAGGCATCATCTCCCTTCCCAGCGGTAGCAGCTGGGGTTTCAGAGTAGGAATATTTGACAAAAAGTGATTCATAGGACCTTGAAATCACAGGCATCCATTTAGCAGAGGTTAAAGCCTTAAAGAGGAATAAAATCTCCACCCTGACCCTCCCTGTGATAAAACACATCACAATCTCCTCTGATAAATATAAAGCCATTCCTAGAGGGGATCAAAGCTTCTAGATGTGATGATGAGCCAACTGAAAGGGGCAGGAGAGAAGCAGGGCTGTCACTGGGAAGTTAAATCCACTGAGGTGATCACAGGAGGTCACTGTGGACCTCGGGAGATCCATATCAAAGGTAGTCCCACCCCAGCTCCTGAGAAGTTTTCCCCAAGCTTTTATGGATCAGGAAACGTCCTCCCAGGAGAAGGTTGCAGGAGGGCAGCTCCTGTCCCCCTCCTGATGATGGGGGTGACTGACCCCAGTGTGGGAGGGTGATGAGAGGGACTGGTTGAGCCACCTTCGATAGCCAGAAACCTCATTTTACTGTGGATTTTTTCTGACTCGTGTTTTCATGTGGTCAGTGGTTGAGTGGATGCTCAGCCCTCCAACGCCTTGCAAATGCTGTTCTTCAAGCTCTGCCTCTGCCACTCCCTTCAGGTGGCAGAAGCTTCTGGGAAAAACACCCCAGAACTCTTTAAAACTCTTCCTCCATTTAATCCTGCTCCTCACTCCAGGAATATTGTACAAACATGAATGCACACACTACAGTCAGCATAGTGGCAAAGCTGACCTGGGGACACCAGGTAGACAATGAGGCAGACAACTAGCACCTCTGCTACTTCTCAGCTCATTCTGAAGTGTAAAACCTCCACGGCTCACGCATCCTCTCTTTTCACCTTACCAGTGCATTTTTCTGCACCTTAGGAAACGTTTGTGAATTGTTCCCAGCCCACTGACGTCCTTTAATGCCACAGGCAGCCGAACATTTCCCATTTGTCACCCTCAGACCTGCCTGTTCTGTATTTTCTTGCAGCTCATATTTGAAGGGATCCGGGGCCCCGGGATCGAAGGTGATATTGCCATTGATGATGTATCAATTGTGGAAGGAGAATGTATGAAATCAGACCAACCGGCCAACAGTAAGTGGCTCTTCCACACGTGGGGGAGAGCAAATTGCTTCTCGTGGGTATAAATTTGAGACACCTCCTAAAATGGGTTTTCTCCAGGAGAACAATGTATGGTCTGGTTCAGCTGGAGAGCTTAAAGTGAAACGTTTTCCTTGGGAGGAAGCTCTGGAGTCACAATGTCTTTGTTCAGATAGGAGGATGCGGGTTCGGCAGCGATGTGAGTGGACGGTTGATGGGTGTTGGGATGAGCCCAGAGCAGAGGGGCTGGGCAGCTGTCACTTGAGATGAGCAGACACATAAAAGAACATTAAAAAAAACATTCAGGGGTTCCAAACATTATGAAAATACTGAATATCAGTGTTGTGCTACCCTGTGAACCTTGTCTCATCCCTCCATCCCCTATGTGTGCATTATAGTACAGACCTTCACTACGCAGCTGAGCGTGTTTTTATCCCGGTGTCTCCTGCCTCGTGGGAAGCACAGGTCTTGTCCCCTCTTTGTAGGAGATGACCTTGCAGAGCGCTGTCCCTACAGAGACCAGGGCTCTGCCAGGGTAGGTGGGTGGCACTCGGTGTGACCAGCAGGGACAGCCTGGGTGAGCACCACCTCATTGTCCTCCCCATGCTGGTGTGTAGAATTGGTTATGGTGGCTGAACCCTCGATCTTCTGAGCCTTGTAGCGATGCTGACTGTGTCTGAGCAGCTCTTTAATTGTACCTTTTTCCCCCCTTTTTGTAGATTTACGATCAGGTGCTGTTGGGACATTAGCACATACACAACTTATCCCAGTTATCATCCTCATGTCTGTCTTAAGTCATCAGAGGTGACCTTATCCTGGCAGAGGCTACAAAAGATTCACCAGGCACTGGCATGAAGAAAGAGTCTTTGTAAAATGGACATTTAAAAACAAACTACCAAAGATTCCTCCACTGACTGACTCGAAAGTTAAATAAATACGTAAATAAATAAAAATTATAATTAAAAAAGCACTGGGGACATAAAAGGCATCACAGGAGTGTAACTCACTATGAACTACGCGTGAGAACGAGATCTGGCCTAAGTAAGGAAGAGACCTTCAGGTGCTTTTGTGGTCAATAATGAATTACAGCATCATCTGGTTGAACTCTCGGAAAAGAGCTATAGAAACCCTTGTCAAAGCACAAAGTCATGGCTGGTTTTGTTTCAAATGAATAGTTTGCTTGTTACCATGGAAACCTAATGGCCTGCCAAAAAAAAAAAAAGGAAAAAAAAAAAAAAGGAAGGAGAGAGAGGAAATAAAAACAAAAACCGAGAGAGATGATAAACACCTCACTGTAAACAGGGTATGTGAAGAGCTGGCATTCATTTTCCCTTCAAGAAGGTTTTTAGTATAGAATTAAATAATTGTAGGCCCTTTCTACTTTGGCTGTCACCTCCCCTAGAGAATAACCCTAAATCAGAGCTGTTCTAAGACATTTATGTTTCATTTCTCATGGCTATGCTTGATAACTGTATGCTTTCTCCTTCTGCATGCATTACTATCCAGGGTGTGTGACCTGGGCTTACATATTACACAGGCTTATCGGAGTTTGCTTGCGGCCACTCGAACACCCCTCTCCCCTCCCCAGATAAGTCATCTGTTCTAACGAAGTGAAGAAACCAAACCACCGTCTTTTATAAATTGCCATGGAAACCAAGTGCCTTCAATGAAACAAGCCTGATTTAAAAAAAACAAAAAAAAAAACAAAAAAAAAAGAAATAAAATAAAATGATGATAATAATTTCAACACAGAAGCTTGCACTGCTAAAATGTGGTTTGTGCAAAGTATTTTCTAAACACACACTGGAGCCTGGGTGTGCAGACTGCAGGCGAGGAGATGAAGCCGCTTCTGGAGATGGATGGACCTGAGCTGCTGCGTAAGCCCTTCCGGATGAGATGTTTGTTGTTTAACCTTCCAGACAGCCATGGCCTTTCAGCTTCTTATCCATTAGAAAATAGCTTCCGTTGGTCCTGGAAATGGGAGCAGCACTCTTTTTTGTTGTCGTTGTTGGGGTTTATTTTCAGGTTATCGAGTGGGTCAACCAGAGGAAAAGGTTGTTAAGATACACACGCAGAAGGTGGTAAAACACAGAAGTGATTTTCTTACTGGAACCTCTACCGGGGAGGTGGTGAACCCCAGTGAGAGTGGGACGGGGCGGCGTGCGGGGGGATGGCAGCAAAGCGCAGAGCTCTCTGCCCCACCAGGCCCCTGCCCTGGAGCCAGACTCTGTGCAGATCACAAAAGGTTATTTTGTTATTGTAGCAAAATTAAAAGAATAATATTAATAATAATAAAAAAAAATAATCCACTTTTACAACAAAAACAAATAAAAGCTGTACAAATGGTTTGGAGCTACCCGAACACGTACCGTTAGCCAGCCGGTTTTCCACTGCATTGTAAAGTTCCCTTACAGTTGGTTATGACAATTTGAAGACCTTTTTCCTTAAATTATCTCAGCTTTTAACTTCATTTCAAAAAAAAAAAAGACTTTTGTCTAAAGAAGAGTATTATTATTATAATTATTCTAATTATTATTATTATTATTCTGTGTTCTCTCGACACCCTAGGGTTAAAAAAACACCTGATATGCAAGTAATTGGAGTACAAACATGAAAACAAACAGAGAAACGAGTATCATATTTGCAAATACAAGTATAAAAAGCACAACGAGATGCAGTAAAACAATGACAAGGCTTGATTTTTTTTATTCTGTAGAGAAATGTTTGTGCAAATTCAGTAATTCAACTGAAGAGATAATTTTACAGCTATGTTCAATAAAGCCTCTTTCCAGGTAAGGTATGCCAAGTGGTACGTGTGTTTGTTGAGCAATGTGCCCGTGCACCCCAGATAGGTGCCACTGCGATGGCTTGGGTTTTTCCCTTGATAAACTGGTGTTGTCTGGAGATATACTGGTCCATACTGGTGATGCTCGGGGGCTGGAGCTTTCTGAGGATGCTGCCGGCTCCCCGGTTTGTAGGCAGTTTGTGGTGGCTGTAATCCCCCGCAGCAGGAAGGCTGCTTGGAGGACAGTGGGAGCTCTGAGGCTGGATGGACTGTGGGGTTTGACATCCTTAGGAAAAAGTGGAGAAAAAAGCAGATTTCCCACTGGCAAGTACTGGATTTGAACTGTGGATGGAGGACCGTGTCGGGTGTGGTGAGACCCCGATGCAGATCTTTGCTTAGGCGGTTGGTGCAGCTCCTCACTCAGTATTCGTGGGAACCAGACCTTCACCTGTATCATCCCGCTGGTGCCTCATGGAAGCCACAGAACTGTGGGATTGTTGAGAGGCTTTGGAGGGGCTGGCTTTGCCTGAGCCAGCTGGGAGCCCTGCCAGGAGTGGATGCACGGGGTTTTTTTGCAGCAGACTCTTCTGTTTCCTGTTCTGTCTCTGACCATCGTACGAACCAGGCAGCTCCTTTCTGTTCGTGGTCTGGTTTGAGCAGTGGCTGCGGGGATGCGGGCACTGCACGAGGTCCCCACCACTCGGGGACAAGCTAAGCTGATGGCAAACCATGTCCTGCTGTGTTTCATGGCACCCAATTTCACTGTCCTGATCAGATGAAATGAGGAAGATGGAAAAAAAAGAAAATCTGTCAATCATTTTGAAGTAGAACGTGAAGCATTCAATTTCTTTTGAAATGTTTTCCTGTTTTTGCCTCAAATTTATCCCTTCCAAAATAGACTCAAACTGAAATTTTGATGCCCATTGGTCAGCAGAGGCGAGGAGAAGCATCTTTGAAGCAGCAGGCAGAGCTCTGGGGTGACAGCAGTGGTGTGACAGGGGACTCTGCGGGAGGGAGGATTTGGAAAGAGCCCGGAGATGTCCTCTCCTGCTGGGCAGCTGAGATGAAGACAGCCTGAAGATAATGAAATGGAGATCATGCATGCTTGTTCCGATCCCAAGCTAAGACTGCAAACTGAAATCCCTATTTCCTCTTTGTGTTTTGATTTTTCTCTCCCTTGGATGAGGATCACACTGAGTATTTGATAACCATTTTCGATTGACACTGAAAGACCACAGATATCTCCTTTTGGGGCAGGGTAATTTTTTTGTCCTGAAAAGGTCTTTGTGTGAAAGGAAATTTCTTACTGTGCTTGGGTGAAGATCCTAGGAAAAGCTGGTTTTCTCTTTCAGATGTTGATTTAGGAGTAGTGTTACCTTCCTTTACATTCCCAATACAAGCCACTGGAAAGGAATGGGATTTTCTTTTGTCTGGGCCATGTGTAAGAAGTACAAACTGAGATATATCTTGCTTTTTTCTTTTTCATTTTGATGTGGAAACGAATGTCGTATTTGTAAAATCACTGGGCCGACAATCAAAGGGAGTTTGAACTGGCTGCTTTTCTATGAAATTTTCTAAACCCTATGATTCAGTTCTTGGGTATCCAATCCAGTAATGTTTCTGATTATATTTTGCAATTGGACATCAAATATGGGATTGTGCAGACGTGGACTTTGCAGCACTCGGCTGTCAGGATCAGTGATAAACTTTCCAATTTTTTTAATTCCTTCTCAGGATGATCTGGGAGAATAAGGACATTATTAGAGTGCTCCCCTTCCATTGCCTCCAACAAAGCCATGCAAGTCCATTTCTTTCCCAAAGCCCACTGTTTGGATGTGAAATCCCACATACAATTATGAAGCACCTTGATCTCACTGTGCTACCAAGCCACCACTTCTCCAATTGGCTCCTGCCAGGCTTGGATCCTGGATGGGACACGAGGGGCGATAAAAGAGCATGGGCTGAAAGGAGGCAAACACATCCCAAACCACGCTGCAAATGCACAATTCCCATTTGAAGGCAGAAGCAGCTCCTCGAGAGCACATGAAGGTGGTGATGGCTGATGTGATAAAGGTGTTAACAGTGGAGGGTAGGGGCTTTACACTGAGCCCATCTCATATCAGCCAGTTTTTGGAGATTATCTAAGGGTGTGCTACTGTCAGGCCCACAGAAATCCTTGGAAATGTGAGATTTCCTCTTAATTTAGGAGAGGAACTGCTGGTTCACCTAAACAAGATGGAGCTGCAGGTGCAGTTGATCAGTTAAAACATCAGCTTATTGTTCAAGTTTGTGTTCTCTTTTACTGCCATGTAAGGTCAGTGAAATCCCTTTGTAGCGGGTAGTGTAGTCAGAATGATCAATTTTTTCCACCCTCACTGGAAGAGCCTTACCCAGTTTTGGCTTTAGAGGGTTTACACGCTAGTAATGTTTTTTTGTGTATCAAAGGATAATTGAAACTCTCTTCCTCCCTGAGAAGAACTGTGATCCATCAGCAGAATGGCTTTCTGGAGCAGTTCAATAAAAAAGATAGAGTTTGGTATTATAAGCACTCTCTGCCTACATATGCTAATAAAGAGATTGGGTGCCATCTGGATTAATTCTTGCATTTTCCCATAAAACTATAAAAAGCTATAAAAAAGGTTATTATTACATTTCATATGCTTTTTTTTGCTTTTTTTTTTGCAAAAAGTCCCCACTGCAGGAGCATGCTCCCTCGTTAGCAGCTGCCCCACCATGATGCTGGTGTCAGGCTCAGCAGCACAGAAGGAATTACCACAGCACTTACTAACCAGTTGGTTTTCCTTCGTGCAGAGGAGCTTGGTGACCAATAGGATAGGATAGAATAGAATCATTATGGTTGGAAGGGACCTCCAGGGTCATCAAGTCCAACCTTTATCCCATCAACCAACCCATAGCTCGCACAATCCTGCAGTCACTGGGCATTCAGTTTTATATCATCTTTCCCTAAACCCCCGGCTCCGGTGTCACCCTCTGGATCCCATGGGAATGCACCCCAGTATGCACTGGTGTAGGCAGGGAAAGATGCTCCACAGGTCTCGGGCTGAGCAGGGATGCGCTGGGCTCACCTGCTGCTGGCAACCACCCGCCAGACCCCTGCCCACGAATTCATCAATCTCAAATGATGTGACTTACTAAAATATTATCTAGTTTTCCTTTGTATCTGTCAGATTAGGGAGCTTGTGCTATGAGCTTTATATTATGGGAAGGATGTTGTATTTTGGTGAAACACTGGCCCAGGGTGCCCAGAGAAGCTCCCCTCCCTGGCAGTGTTGAAGTCCAGGTTGTATGGGGCTCGGAGCAACCTGTCCCTGCCCATGGCATGGGGGATTGGAACCAGATGTTCTTTAAGGTCCTTTCCAACCCAAACCATTCTATGATTTTCTCCCCAGAACACCACACAAAGCCTCTGAAGATGTCATCCCACTTAAACTTGAGTTCTTCTGGAGGACAAGTCTTCTAGAGGTTTCAGTGGTGACACCAAGACTTTCATTAAATATCATCTTAGCCATACCTGACAGGGCAATAGTTGTGTTACAATGTGACTACTCAAGTGAGAACAAACTGATCGAGTTATCATACAATGACAATGTACGTGTGGGGAGCAATTCCCCCCTTGTGTGCCTCTCCTCAAACACCCAACACCATCCAAGCTCAGCAGTGAGCTCCCAGTCACTTGGCATATTTTGTAACTCACTGAGAACAACCCGAGTACTTCAAAATCTGTGTCAGATGCCTGAGAAGAAACTGAAAGATGAATAGGCCAATTGTGTTTGTGTTCCCTCTGTAGATGTGTCTCCATGCATCCTGGTAGCCTCACCTAACATGGTCTCTCTATTTGGTTCTTTGTAAGACATGGTCAGGTTGAATGTCACCTTATCGGAGCCTACCCAGGACCTATGACAGGTGACTTGCAACAAATTCCCTTCAATTTCTATTCTCTGTAATTTTTTTTCCATTGAGAAAGAGACTTGAATGTTGGCAAGTGCTTGGACAAACAGATGTTAATGTGGCTTTGCTCACCGCTAAGGTCATGGCTGACAACTGGAGAAATTCCTCGGGATCCAGGATCTTTGCATGCCACGGGTCTTCACTTTCTGCAGGCTGGAGGTTTGCAATCCTCTGCCCGTAGGGAAGAAATAGGAACACTGCAACAACCACAACTGTAAGATCTGTTGAATTGTTTCTGACAGATGCGACCACAAAAGAGATGGAAGAACCACACGTTGCTGCGAGTGAGAATTAGCAGCCTCAGCACCTTCTCAGGAATGATCAGATGCGCTTCTTCTTGCACACTACCAACTGCAAAGGGAAAAAAAATCGGTGTGTTTGTGTGTGTAAATATGATATAAATAACTGTAATTGTATGTATTTAATGTATATATAATGATTATTACATTTTAACGATCTCAAGTATTGTACATAGCCAAAACTCGGTCTCTTACTTTACTAGCACACCCACTGTAGATTTATTTTTTGTCATTGTTGTTAATGTATCTGGTTAAATTACAAACTGGTCTCACTTTTACCTCAAAGGGTATATGTTCTTTATGTACATTTTATAAAGAAAAAAAATCACTCAGTATTTTTGGTTACCTTTTCAATTGCCAGCAGTATTTTCTGTCTTTGCCTCCTTGGCTGCATGCTGCCTTTGCTCCTGCCCCCCTGGATCCTCTGCAGTGAGGAACTGGGGGAAGTTGGGAGGGACTGGGGTTGGTGGGCAATGTTTCTCGCTTGATGTAGATTTAAATGGGGTCTGAGGAGAAAATTCTTTGCTGTGAGGGTGGTGAGAGCCTGGCCCAGGGTGCCCAGAGAAGCTGTGGCTGCCCCTCCCTGGCAGTGTTGAAGGCCAGGTTGGATGGGGCTTGGAGCACCCTGGTGTGGTGGGAAGTGTCCCTGCTCATGGCAGGGGGTGGCACTGGATGGGCTTTAAGGTCCCTTCCAACCCAAACCAGTCTGAGATTCTATGGTTCTGTGTCCCTGCTTTCCTGAGAGCTGTGGAGGACTGTCTCTCCCCATCCCATCCCTCCACCTCTTGCTAGGTACTGAAAGGTTTTGATTAGACCATGAAGAGACCATAACACCCTCTTCTCTACAGGGGCCTTTCCTTCCCTTGCTTGGTGCCAGCAGAGGAACAAGGTTTTACCCAGCCACACAGGCAGTTGAGGGTTGAAGTCCATTTCTTTGACTTTCCCTAATGCCCAAGCACTACCCTTGGGAAGCAAAACAAGAGAAACCTGCATGAAGATGTGTGTGCTGTGCCAGACCGGGCCATTTCAGAGCACTCCTCCCCACACCAGCCATGTGGGTATAGATGTTTTGGGCACACATAGCTATCCAGTGTATCTCTGCT
Source organism: Aegotheles bennettii (assembly GCA_013398125.1). Lineage (NCBI taxonomy): Eukaryota > Metazoa > Chordata > Aves > Caprimulgiformes > Aegothelidae > Aegotheles > Aegotheles bennettii. The sequence continues at coordinate 360,207 of VZRW01005948.1, forward strand.
ACTGTGTAATGGTATGGTGTAGTGCAGCATCTCCAGAGCCAACATGGACCTCACTGTGTGATGAGTTTGAATTTGTCAAGGTCAGTGTCTACGTGGTCTAATATGGAGATTGCCCATCTGGACCTCAGCAGTCATGGGGTTTAAGCCCATTCTCTGCTGCAGGCATGAGTTTGGTTTTCCTATTTCTTGTCCAGGTCTTCTGTTGAGACCACAGTTTAGGGCCAGGAGCTATCTCCAGCTCTGTGCTCATGCAGCACACTCCCAATCGAAGGGTTTCCACACTACTGCAATGTGAAGAATTAGAAGAGTTATTTCCTCCTGAAATATGGTGTTAGTTTGCTTAAGAACATCAGGGCTCCAGGTTAGCTACTAAATGTCCTGAAGAAGGCCCAGGTAGGCCATTCAGCTCCTCTGTTGGTTGGTGCAAACCAAGGGCAAAGCACTGCTCTCTGATCTGGCCCTTTTCATCCATGTCCTGCTGCTGGAGAAACGGATGCACAAAGAGCAACCCAGTGGTGAAGAGGGAGCCCTCCCCATGGTTCCTTCTCCAGCCATGCTGTGTTGGTCTGTGAGGAGACAGCTAAACCTTTTTACAGCCCTTCAGAATTAGAAATCTGTTGTTATTGCAGCCGAAGTGAGCCTACAATCCACATGAATCAAATCATGCTTTGTTCCTTGTTACGTTTGGCAAACGCTGACATTTCTTTGCCCTTTTCAGGTACAGTGGTTGTCTCCATCATTTCTTGATCAGATTAGTGACTGTCAGCTGTCAGCTTGTAAGCACCTGTTCAAATTCCTTCACAGGATAAAACTCAAGAGTTTCCAGACAAGTCTTGCTCTCCAGTGGCCTCCAGCACAGACAGTGACAAACAGCAACACACTGCAATTCACAGCTTAAAGGAAGAAACATGCTGGCCTCTTATTTTTCAGCTTAAAAAATTCCACTGTTCCACTGGCTCTCCCAACCTGAAACCATTTCTACGTGCCCTCACCTATCCCTGGGGTGTTCAGTACTCATGCCGATGGGCTGGAGCCCTTCATTTCAGGTGCACTGATCTCCCCTCATGGTCATTTTGTCTTAGCTCCACATTGGGCCACGAAGAGATCCAAGGACTCATGCCATGGAGCATGAACACAGCCACTATTACATATATTACTGTTACAAGTATTACATGTGCTGTATTTACACCACAGCTGAGTAAGCTGACAAAAGGAGGTGTTCAGCATCATTGCTTGCAGTTGCCACCCTGTCTCAGGGACCAAGCTTTGAACCTCACTGCCCCCATCCCACCCGATTCCATAAAGGTTTCATCTTGGCATTGTTTTCCTACCAAAAATACCAAGAGGTTTGTTGGGTAGATTTCACCAGGCTTATGAGTTTTTGGAAATTTTTATCTGTGGGAACAAGACCATTTAGAGTAAAACTAGCCCAGACTGGGTCGCAAGCCTAGCCTGTAGGGTAGACCACATGTATAGGTGGCCACTTGCTCCTAACCAGCTGCTGATATCCATGGAGTTGGTGTATCAGTGCCCCGGACATGCTCTGGCATGTTGAGCTGCCAGGACTGTCAGCTCTGTCTCCCCAGGGAATGCTTTTAGCCTTGTTGGAGTTTTTTTTTTAATATATTGCTTTTTTTTTTTTATTTAATGACAGGAGGACAGGGGTGTGTTTGCAAGGATTAAAGTATTACTGCAGTGGCTCTAGGCCTTTCACAGTCCTCTTTATTTGCTCTAATCCCACCAGAGCACGATGCTTCTCCCATATTCCTCAGTTACAAAGTTAAAATTAATAAAAAAATAAGCGATAAAAAATGACATTCTGGTGGGAGATGTAAATCCCAATTTATTTTGGGTGCAGCACAAATTTGTGGTTCAGCTGTGTTCGGCAATACTTGACATTTTCAGCCTAGCTCCTCAGGGAACAGGGTTTACACAATCCTTCTGAGTCATTTCATCTATCTCTCTCCTTTCATTTTAATAAGTCCTGAAATTTTTGTCCCATTTCGAGTGGGCTTGAAGTGTAGTTGAGATCAAAATAACAATTTGTTTATTTAAAGAGGGGGATTTTTCAGAGCTGAGCCCCCAGGTAGGGATGTTTTGTTACTGCTCCCAGGGCACAGCAAGGCTGTAGAGAGCATTTCTTGAGTGCAGGGAAGTTTTTTTGCAGTCAGCAGAAAATCCAGCCAGGAAAAGCACATCCAGGGGAGGCTGGGTTCATGCAGTGCCCTGAAAATACCAACAAGTCCTGCACTAGCTGAATTAAGGCAGGAGGTACCTCAGGGAGCAGTGACCATGGCAAGGTGAGAAGCTTTTGGGGATTATTATTATTATTATTATTTTAGTTTTTTCCTTGTTATGTTTTTCCCAGTCTCCTGGGGTCAGTGTAGCTACCAGCATCCAGTTCTTCCATTGGGAAATGAGGTCAAGATCCTAAGGGCTACTTAATTAGGTGCTACCTAATACTACACTGCTAATTAAGTGCTAATAAGACACCTTAATCTTTCAAATAGCTGTGCTGTGCTCCCAAGCACTGACCCCTGGCAGGGCTTGTGATCCAGAGACTTTCTGCCTTTGCCATCTGCATAGAGAGGGGCAGAAGGCATCATGGAAGGACTCAAAGAGGTTTTGCATGGGGAGAGACCAAGTCAAAACTGGAGAAGAGGCACTGAGAGATGGTGTGACGGAGGTCTGATAGATCCAGCAGGGACTGGAAAAGAGGTGGGAATAATTGCTTTTATTTCTCATAATACTGAAAGAATCACTCAGCCTTTCAATAGCTTTTCCTCCCAAATTTGTCTTGATGTGCAACACATAGCATGTGCTGGTACAGTGCTGTCCTTCTGTGTGGCAGTCTGGAGTCACCTTAATAATGTCCTTAGACTCACCTTTGCTTACAGAAGGTGAGAAATAAGACAAATACAAATCCTGTTTGGCTTTGAAGGACAAAATATTCCAGAACTTACCAATAAATTGTCTTCATTGCTAATAGGCCATAATTGCATCCTGTGTGAAGGCTCTGAGAGAGACTGGCTGAGGCTTGAACAGCCTCCAAACCTTTTTCTAATTATCATTATGGGTCTGGCTGCTCCCTCAGCAAGAGGCTTCTCAGTGCAAGCCCCATTCCCTGCTGGGCTTGTACATGAGTAAATATGAATATAGAGCTAACACAGGGAGATGGACCACTTGAAAGGAAAGAATGTGTTTGATTTGATTAAAAAATATATAGCAAGAGCTCTTTTTAATTGAAGACACTTATTTAACAGGATAAGTGGCTGTCTGACATTTTCCATTTAAAAGTCTAGGGAACCTCTGGGAGAGCATCCCTTTGCGTGGTGGGGAACGTGCGTCCCTTGGCATTTGTTGGATGCTGGGTATAATGAGACTGCCTGACAGGAGAACTGGATGCAGATTTGATATTAGTGCTGTTGCCAGTAACAATAGCATTATAATAATGATAGCAATGCTCTGTGGGACACGGGAGCTGTCAGGAGAGAGGCAGCAGCTGTCTCCATTAGGCTTGGCTCTGGATCACGAAGACTTAATCATATTTCAAAAAATAAAGGCAAAGAGGAGGATGCTGTGGTTTTGACCTGTCATTGAGTCCTAGTGGATAGAGGCAAGTCCCTAAAGTGGGGGCCTGGGTACAGTGGGCTGGTGGGTGGCTGCAGGTCTCATAACTGTCCCAAAGCTCCGTGTGAGAGCTTGCGTGCCAGGGACCGACTGCCAAAGCACCATTGTCCGCAGAAAGTGCTTTGGGTGCTAGAGGACCACACGTCACTGCATGTTATCAACACTGCAAGGGTTTGAGTGCCAGTGGTACTTACAACATGCAGTTAAAAAAACCTCCAGGTATGTCCATGAGAGTTTCAATACCAGACTAAGTCCACTTCACCCACAAGAAACTCACGCAGACGTGCTCGGTTTTGGGTACGTGGAGGCAGTGTCTATTAAAAAGGTGACTCAGTGTCCTGCTGGGACTCACAGGACATTTAAGCAAGGAAGAAAAGAGGAGAACACAAAGAAATCTTTTATTAGCTACAGCAGCCCTTTCCTAGTAAAATTAGCAAGTTGGCAAGAGTGATTGATCTTAGAGTCTTCGTTTTTGCTTGGGAGATTAAGAGGTTACTGGGGGAGGAGAACAAAGTTTCCTCTGTCTGACCTAGAAAATAGGGCACTGCCATAGCCAAGCAGTGAGCATCAGGCTCTGAAAATCCACGTTCACCATTGGTTTGGGTGCGTCAGATGATATTGGATTTCGTTGTAAATGATAGGCTTTATCCTGGGAAGAGAAATTCAGCTCTGGTTATCCTGTGTGGTCCTCTTTGGCTCTGGGGTCTGTGACTCTCCACATTCTCCCTCCCACCCTTCCTGGGCAAGAGAGGGAAGAAAAGCTTGTGTTGCCCTCAGCATGCTCTGAACATGTGAAGGCTGTGACTATAATCAGACCATAACCTCATGTCTCAGGGCTTCAGGCAACAGCTTGCAGGTGCTAGGAAGGAATTCACCTCCAGACACAGCTGCTCACACTCCTCTGGAGGTCTGGTGGGAGGTGTCCCTGCCCATTTGCTGCCTGTGAAGCTGAAGCAGCAGAGATTGGCCACAGCTGGAGATGGACAGGGTGGCTGTGCAGGTGGTGGCTGCTCTCTCCAGGCTCCTGCCTGGTTGGTTCTTGTTCACATTTGTAGGGTAAAATGGCATATTTGCAGGTCATGCAGGAGTATTTGACCAGGTGGAACTAATAGAGATTGTTTAGTTCTCTGGTGCTTCCTCCACAGGACAGTCTGGCACGGGTCATCTACTCAATTCCCTGCCCATGCATCCATGGCACGTTGGTCTCCTGTGGCACAGAACAGCTTCTCCTTTTGCAAAGTATGAAAGATTTCCATTTACTTACTGCCATGAGAGTGGATATAGGGGGTTCTGATGAAGTTTAATGGTCTGTGGCATTCAGGTTATGATCCAAGTGATCTAAGAATTTCATCTGCACTTCAACCATATGAATTTTTTCCTAGTGTAGACAGTAGCCTCACAGCAGAAGTGTGTTTTTCAAATGAGTAATCAGGCAGGGTTTTAGATTTGTTATGTGGCTAAGGGCAGAAACATCATCAGGCAACGCTTGGTGCTGTCCTGATAGTAGCTCAGCCTTGTACAGACCTGTAAAATGAGGCCCTACCTAGCCAGGACTTCTCTGTGTATCTAATGCCAGGATTTAAATCTCACAAATCCATCATCCCGCCCTGGGAATGGACATGCACAGGACTGGTGTTTGTAGAGGAGTTGGCAGAATTTGGCTTTGGAGATAACAATATTTAAGTCACTTCTTTGTGTGGAGAATTTATGATGGCAATTCATCTGTTTCCATGAGCTGCTGTCATCTCAGGACCACGGTGTCTTATGGCAGCGTGGTCAAAGCTGACATGCGAACACTCCGAATAAACACAGCAGTAGCTGTCAAATGTGTTGGGACCAGCCCATGACTGTGTTCCTCCTCCTTCTTCCATTCCCTCCTTGAAAGTTCACTCTGTCTCTACCCATCCACTGTCTCCTATACTGCTACCACTGCCTCTCCACCTCCCTGGACACTGGGAGGCATTGGGGCTCGAAGCAACTTGAGGAAGAAGGAAGCTGAAGGCACAGAGACATTTTCAGAGTGGATGGAGGCTGTGAAATCTGTCCCAACAGGACTGAATGTTCAACAGGGAACAGTCCAGGGAGCCTGCAGGTGGGAGGTCTGGCTGATCTGGAGATGTTGTCTGGGATGCTGGAGCTGAGGGCAAGGACAGGGGCCTGGAGATGGTATCAACCCTGGCTCCTAGGTTGTGTCCCTGAAGGGAGAGAAAGGGTTGGTCAGTGCTAAGGTCCTAGGACAGTCCGTGTTGATCAGGTTGCTGACTGACACTGGTGCTGACTTGCTCCTGCTGTCTGATCTGCCCTCAGTCCCTGGGAGAAATGAGCACCAGCAGCAGTGAGAGGCTGGAGGGGACTCTAGGCTGAGGTTGCAAACCTGTACCTTATGCCAGGACATGATGAGACTGACCACGTTCCTGCTGTCAGCTTCTGCCCTGGTCCAGTCAGGATGTTGTGGTTGAATGCTCAAGGGCTTTATCTGATAGAGGTTTTGGCACAAGATTCCAAAATTGCAATGAAAATATCCTCTGGCCAGATATTGCTTAGTCCTGCAGGTGCCTGTGCATTCTACACACGTCCCTACCACCACCCCTCAGTCTTTGCACACCACATACAATTTCTGAGCATGCCAAGAACTTTAGGAGTTTCAGCAGGTTTAGCCAGGCTTTTATCTCCAACCCCCTCCTTCTCGTGGGCTCTTGTTGTGCAGCTGTAGCCCATGCCAGCAGCACTGTGCTCCCTGCAAATGCAGCTTTAGCCAGTTTCTTCTAATGGAAGCTTTATATCGTACCATGTTGCCTCTCCTCATGGTCCCTGCAGTGGAGAGCCCAGACGAGTCCAGATGGCAGCAGTGCCTGTGATTGCATTTGGGCTGTTCAGCAAAACCAGCAAAATTTTATAAAATCATAGAATGGTTTGGGTTGGGAGGGACCTCAAAGCTCATCCAGTGCCACCCCTGCCATGGGCAGGGACACCTCCCACCACACCAGGGTGCTCCAAACCCCATCCAACCTGGCCTTCAACACTGCCAGGCAGGGGCAGCCGCAGCTTCTCTGGGCACCCTGGGCCAGGCTCTCACCACCCTCACACCAAACAGTTTCTCCCTCCCATCCCATCTCCATCTCCCCTCTGGCACTTGGAACCCGTTCCCCCTCATCCCATCACTGCCTGCCCTTGGCACCAGTCCCTCTCCAGCTTCCCTGGAGCCCCTTCAGGCACTGGAAGGTGCTCTAAGGTCTCCGTGGAGCCTTCTCTTCTCCAGGCTGAAGACCCCCAACTCTCCCAAGCATGAAGGGCTGCAGGCTCTGTCCTCCTGGAGCCACTAAAGCCATGTGCAGGTTCAGTGTGAAGGCAGGGAATAAGCCCTCTGGAGCTCTGTGCCTCTGCAGAGCCCCTCCTGACCATGTCCACACAGCTGAAGCAAAGCCCAGGATCTGGTTCATGTTGCAAGATGATTACATGATTCATGGACGCGCTCCTTGGGATAATGATAATGTCTTTGGAGAAAGCTGAAGAATTGGTGCCTGAGGAAAAATTTATTAATTTTATTAATTGAATTGAATTCTTCCTTTGCTGATATGCAGAAGACTGTATTTTCTTGCTTTGTCATTCCTAATGAAAATCTTCTGACATCCGGGACATATAGGATGTACCTAGCTGGCATATTAAATGCATTTCCTATGTAATACAGAGATATTTTTTTTATTTAAGATGAAGAATTAATTGAACAACTAATCTGCCTGCTTCTGCTGTTGCTGTATGCAGTGAAATTTAATTTCATTACTAAAAGTACACATTCCATTTCACTTTTTAAGTGGTATATTTATTTTTCTAATAAACTTTAATTTCAGTCCCTTAAGGAACACTATCATATTGAGATCCAGACTAAATTCTGCATTTTACTTTGAGTTGTAGACATTAGACAGAATATATTAGATTTATTGGTTCTTTTTGATTAACCTTAAAGGAGACAAGGCTTCATAAGTAACCATCTCTGGAAACATTGTTCTTTTTTTTAATGTATGTTAAATCAGTTTTCTAGGCACACCTCCATGTGCTGGCTGCATTGCTCAGGATTCTTTTCATCTTGATTACTTTAATCCAACAGAAAACTCATGTCAATTCTAATTATTCCAGCTTTGGGTGAGTCTTCAGAGTCCCACCAACACTCAGTATGCTCTGCTTTGGAATAACTTGGAAACTGCAACTGAACTTCTTAATCCTGCCAAATTTATGCAAATGCTCAGTTTTGGTGAAGTGAATAATCATGTTTAAGCACTCATGTGCCTAAACCCCTGGGACCTGAGAGCTCAGGGGTACATCCATCAGGCAGCACACTTCGGAGAGATCCAAACTGCTGACCTGACCCCACGCAGGTCCAGAAAACACAGTGCAGTGCAGCTTTATTGGAGTTTATATCTGGATGCAGAAAAAGGCAGGTGTTCTCTCCAGTGCCCCTGAGCCAACAAATCCTGCTTCTTGGCTCTGCTGGCTTTTGCTTTCAAGCTCCTTCTGCCTCCAGTTGTGAGATGAATCCTTACTGAGAAACTCCAGTGCCTCCAAGCTTTTCCTATCCTTTCCAGAGGCATCACGAGCAGCACTCTAAGATATCCACCGTTTTCTTGCCTTTCCTTTCTATATATTTAAGACCAGATGCCAGCTGAACTTTGTGGTTTTGTTGGTTGGTTTTTTTCCCCTCACTTTCTTTTAAGCCAAAAGGTGTTGCTTGGTCCTTTTCATCTAGGCAGAAATTATTTCAGTTCTTTCAATTGCTCTATTTGAAAATTCATTCCGATGGATTATAATTTAGATCTGAGATTTTCATTTCATATATGAGAAAAGCCAAGATTATCTCCTGCTGAAAGAAAGTCACACCTGGCTCCAAACTTGTAGTGTGAGCCACAGCTCATTATGGGAGATGCAGGCAAGGGCAGAGGGGAGAAATGAAAATACTCCAGTAAGAAATTGTCATGGAATTCCTGGACTGAAATACTGAGTTTAGGCTATGTCTTGGCATCTAGCTGAAAATTCACTTATTTGCTTGTCATTGGGGAAAAAAACCCCGAAACAACACATGAGGTTTAAGCTAGATGAGAAAAGAGACATTAGCATGCTTTCCCTCTGCACTGGGTCCTTTGCTGAGCAGGAGATCATAGAATCATAGAATCATTCTGGTTGGAAGGGACCTCCAGGGTCATCAAGTCCAACCTTGATCCCATCACATTCCTAACCATTAGACCATCAGACCATGGCCTCAAGTGCCTCATCAACCCGTTTTTTGAACACCCCCAGGGATGGTGACTCCACCACCTCCCTGGGCAGCCCATTCCAGTGCCCAACCACCCTCTCAGTAAAGAACTTCTTCCTAATATGTAAGAAGGTACAGGGGGAATCAAGAGAGGAACAGATATTTATTCCACTTACCAATGGAATTTACCAGTGAAGAATGCATTGACTTTCCTTGTGCAGAAATAAGCCACAATTCATCTCCCAAAAAATGCTCTGGGATCATTAGGAAATGTGTCAACACAAGATGGATGTAAGTGCTGGGGTCTGCTCAGCACTGATTAACAGCAGTCTGGAAAATTGTGTTCGGTTTGGGGCATTACAACTCAGAAAATACCCAGAGAAGCTGGATATCCTACAGGACATCACCGTGAATGAAAAGCTGTTTGAACAACTTGGCCTTTCACCTGAGCAAAGGTGGCTTTGTCTTGCTTGGCAGAGAGATGATGGGAGGGGATGTGATATGCCTTTTTGATGAGGAGGTATCAGCAGACATCAGTGTGGCCCACAGCTGAGCAGAGTGACCTGATGATCACCCCAGTAATGGTGAACCATTGTCCCAGTTCACTGGAGAACTGAGATTAGTAAGGCTGTGAATCTTGTGATGGAAAGAGTCATCCCCTTTCTCTGCCTGTGGAAAGGTTTCCTTAGGAGCAGCTTGGACCTGACATGGTCCAGGGGCAGTTGGCCAAGCCTCAGTGCAAGAGGTGCAGTGGATGTGTTTGATGGGCAACTCGGGTCATGTACCCACCACCCCAGGGGGCTTTTAGCTGGCTTGACAATGGTGACGTGCATGACCCTTCCCCAACAGCAGTTTGCTGTGACAGGATCTAGTTAGGAGTCTTCGAAGAGATGGGAATTCAAGGGAGAGGGTTGCTGGGAAATGCTAGCAAATAGCATTGAATCATTCCCTGGGCTATATCAGTTCTAACTATTTTAGTGAAGAAGTCAGTCTGGGTTTACCAACCAGGTCCTTTAAGGGGATTCTCCTGTGCCCTTCTCCAGGGCTTTGCTTAGAGCTCTTCAGGAGGTTTGGTAATAAATCTTCAAAGTAACTAATATTTAATGAAGAGTTCAATGGCTTTATCCTAGAGGATATATGGCCCGTAAGTAGAAACAGTTTGGTTTTCCTCAGTGTGAATCAAGGTGGCTCTTCCTTGTGTGAAAAATTCTCCATTACTCAAAGAAAGAACAATGAGAAGCATTTTCAAGGCCAGTAAGCCACTTAGAGAGACAAGCAGGCATAGCAGCTCATAAAAGATGCCCTGGGTTTTTTTGCTGATCTAAAGGCATTGGGAACCAGCCAGATCACTGAGCAAAAATTATTGAAGAAATTGAAGATCTGTTCTTCCTTCTTCATAGTTTTTTCCCCTTTCCTAAGTCACAAAGAGCTAATGATGAACAAAAGGGGACACCCTCATTCAAACACACAACCATTCCTGAGGGTTTGAAGAGTCACCCCTGTGATTACCTTCAGCTGACCACTGACTGCTTCCAGCTGATCCACATTTTGTCTGCAATCACCTGGCTTTAATTTAAGTGGAAAACAAAGCCAGCCTTCCTTATATGTGTGCTTTCACTGGGACTGGGCTTTCTGAAGAATGAGCCCTCCCTGTGTGATGTTTTAATGCAAAAGGGGTAAGTTTTAACAAGAAATACTGTAACTTGAAGCAGAAATTCGAAGCACTCTAATTTGGCAACTTTTATGTCAAAGGTCTCCTATTGCTCCATTACCTTTGAATTCTGCCTTATAAATTGTGATTGATTAAGACCCATGTGTTGCAAAGGCATTTTGGCTTGAAGATTTTAAGAGATTAAAGACAAATCTGGCAGTTGATCTTTACAGTTAACGACTCTCACCATTAAAATGCCATGGTTTACTTAATTTCCTATTTTGTCAGATTCAGCTGGGGATATATCACTGAGCTTTATCTCTGCTATGCTAAAACAGATCACTTCTATTGTATGTTCTCACTTTACCATACACGTGAATCTTGGTGTGTCTTGGGCCTCTTCCATTTCAAGATTATTTCTGGGTGAACTAAACCATTGTCTGTCATTTTAAGGTGGCTTTGGGACAGTGAAATTCTTCTGTTACTGAAGTATGAGTTATATGGCCGTAAAATCTATACAAATGAGAGTAGGACCAAAGTCTCTGAGCAGGTGAATGGTTGAGTTGCTGATGGATATGTGAAGGATATGGTTGCAACTATGTCTGCCATCTTCCAGACAGACAGGGAGTTTATTCACTCTATCTACTTGCAAAATGTAGCCAACACAGTTCAGAATGTTTGTATTGTGAGAAGAATTTGAATTATTTACAGCTCTGTGCTGAAGAAACCAGTGATCAGTAACATCTGGGGTCTTTTCCCTTGGCCTGTATCTTTATGGGTAGGAACTGTGGTGTGCCTTCCATCAGGGGACAGGTATCTCAGCTGTAGACCACATCTCTGCTGTTGCACCTTAGTGTTTTTGAGGTACCCAAACTGGTTTGTTTAAAGCCAGGTGAGGTCAGTTTTGCCTCCACTGGGCTGTGGACGTATGCAGATTTCTAAAGAAAGTTGTTGTTGACCTGCCAGATGAGGGTCTCAATAATTTACCCGTGGATAAATTCCTTTTCCTGCATGCCCTGGCTAAAAAGAAGCAAAGGTGTTGTTGAAGAGCAAAGCTGTCTTTCCTACAAAAGCATATTGTGACTGAGTCAGAAGGTGAAATTCTGAATTTGACTGATGGACAGCTGGTATCAGCTTCCTATGTTATTACGAAGCCCTGACTTCATCAGAGTCCCATACACCCATTACACCTCAAGTGAGAAACTATACATTTGTGAGCCAAATCTAAAACTGATAATCTAATTTATAGTTTGAGTTGGAAGGAACCTTAAAGCTCATCCAGTCCCAACCCCCTGCCATGGGCAGGGACACCTCCCACCAGACCAGGTTGCTCCAAGCCCCATCCAACCTGGCCTTCAACAGTTCCACAGAAGCATATTTTGGATTATTCTTTTAAATCCTGTTGTGTTTGTGGGGTCAATATGCAGCCCAAAATCCTTGCCAGGGCAACTCAGGGACACTTTTAGTGTCCCTTTTGAATGACAGGGTCAGTGCTCTCAAAAGCGCCCCATGATGGAAAGATCCCTGTTCCTTGCAAAGTCCTGTAAGTGAGTTAAATGTCTTTCTTACAGATGCTTTGGATTGTCCCCTGTGGTCTGACAGCAAAATGTCCATGGAAATGGCTTGCAAGTCTGCGTGAGGGTGTTTGGTGTGTGCTGGCAACACTTGTTTTACTTACCCTTAATAGCTGGATTGCTGATGACACAGGTACCTGCTTTTTGGCATATTATGTAGTCTTACACTTCCTGGCTGACTGCTGAAGAATATCTGATTTCTGATTTTGCTCTCCAAGGTGAAGTTGACCTAAGAAAGAATTTAGCTCAGCAGTAGTAATCTTGTACTCTGCAAACTCTGAACCATGATAACATTTTATCCTTCTGACTATATTGTATTGTGAATCTAACTAACATGATTTAGTTTTTAAAAATTTAACTAACACCTCGGCAAAGCTGGTTTTTGTGCTAGCAAAATAGCCAGTGGGAATAGCAGCAGCGTGCTTCAGTGTTTAAAATACATTTAAAAATAGTGATCTGTATTTCTTTGACAAACCCAAATGTATAATTAAAGCACAGGCTGTGTTAAAAACAAGATCAGTTGGTGTGACCTTCTGGTTGGGAGAGGAAGAAAATAGGATCTATCTCTTCACCTTCCTACAAACTGCTTGTCTCATCCTTCCTTGCTGCTGGAGCCATAATAAGAGAGAGGGGATGAGCTGTAAAATGAGGCTCTTTGTACGACTTGCCCTTATTGTCTGTGAAGAAGGCTACACAGATATATTCTAATGAACATATAAATGCCATAGATTTTCCTTTACTTAGCTTTTCTACTTCCTTTATCATTTTTGTCTTTTGTCATTGTCAGTTACGACTTTTGTCTGCTTTTCCTGCCTCTACAAACAGATTCTAATGCAACTGAATGCTCTGGCAAGGAATTTTACTAACATAAGTGAGCAGCACGCTGTATAAATACCCGATGTCCTGCAATCAGGCAGTGGGGTTGGGACTGGATGAGCTTTGAGGTCCCTTCCAACCCAAACCATTCTATGACTTTATGATTCTAGGAAAGGGTGCAAACAGAAACACAGGAAATTCCACTTTTTTTACTCTGAGGGTGGTGGAGGACTGGTACAGCTTAGCCTGAGAGGTTGTAGAGTCTCCATTCAAAAGTCCACATCCCTGGACAACCTTCTATAACTAATCCTGCTGGAGCAGGGCATGGGGCCAGATGACCTCCAAAAGTCCCTTCCAACCTCAACCCTTCTGCAAAACATGGTTTATGACAGAAAAAAATTATTTCTCAGCAATAAAATCTAGTACAGCCTAAACTGGTTCCTCCACTTGATGCAGTTCTAGAAGCAGTAGAGTTAACTGTTGATATAGTTGATGTAAAATAAGGAAAGGATTAGTTCCAAATAAATTTAGCAAAAGAAATAATTTACTTACCTAGGCTTATGATGTTAATGTTGAGTGTGAGAGACATTGCCAAAAGGCCATTTAATTTTCCATTTTGGACAACTATGGCAATGTGGGATGAGCTGCACAGAGGTGACTGTCACTCCCATCACCTCTAGAGAGGAACTGGCCCAAAGCAAAGCGAGCTCGAGCCAAAGGCAGCCAGAGCTGGGCTGGTCCTCAGGGCTCTGGTTCAAACTCAGCTGTGCTCACCCTCTGCAGGGTCCTGCAGCCTGCAAGAGGCCTGGGAGAGCTGAAAACGGTGAGGAAAAATCTCACCTTGTATCTATTGTTCAATATGTGGTCCTTAATTCTTGATTAAAAATGATTTACTGGTGAAAGTACATAAATAATTTACCGGATCCTAATTTAGTTTGTAATAGCTGCTGTGAAGCATAAAATCGACCTGTTCTGGGTCTCCCTCGTGCAAATTGGGTCCTTCTGGAGCTCAGCCTGTGCGTCACTGAGACACGTTCTCTGTTCTTGTAGCAATGTCAAGGAGTTATTTATCAGAGCTCTTTGGGTGCCTTTAATTGCGATTTATCAAGTTCACTGACTCTAATGTTGATGTGATAATCTGCTTTTTCAGATAGATTTTCTCTATTCATTCTCAAAGCCCTTTATCCTCCTTCCCCTTTCCCCCCCCCACTTTCTTTCATCATTTATATAATGAACTGGAATATTTAGATCTTTTACTTTGCAATTATGTCTGTGGAAGCCGACGTTGCTGTCTCTTTCCATAGAACTGCTAATCATTAGTCAACAAAATGGCTATGGAAAAGCAGAGATTCTTCTGTTTCATGTCTGAACAACTTTGTTTCCAAGTACATATCATCAGGAACAGTTTTTCTAACTACTTTTTGGTATGGGTTGAATCAGGAAGACACATATGTTATTTATAACTTCTTAAAATTGCTCTGGATTGAAATGATTTCATCACTGACAGTTTTCATGGCAAGCTGGATTCATGCACTAGAGCATTTATATATTCTGGAAAGTTTCCTAGGGACAGTTTACCAGTTAATAGCAGCCAAGTTCCTGTCCTGACTAACAAATTGCCTCTATTTGTCAAATAGCACACGTGAGCATATTGGACCTGGATTCTTTCCCTGTTCGTAGCAGGGTTGGACACGGTCGGGTCAAAACCTGAGAAAATTGTTCTTTATTGTTTTTACTTTCCAAGGAGGATGCAGGGTTACACTCTTGGTCCTGGGGAGTTGTGTAGAAGCGTAGGGTTCATGTGGTATACAAATAAATTATGAACTGTTTTACTTACTCTGTGAGTCTTTTCCCCCACATGTTATTTTTGAAATGCAGTGGCTCTATTAAATGAAACGTGTGAAATTAATGTGAAATCAGTGAGAAGTAAGTGAAATCCCCTAGTGATGTGCTTTAAGGTGACTGTCGTCTTGATTATCCATCCTTTGCTCAACATGGAGCTTTGCTATGCAGAGATAACCGGCTCCCTGTGTTATTTGCCCTGTACCTGGGACAGTAAATTTAGTGTTCGGGTTGCCTGGAGAAAAGGCAGAACTTCATTCATGGAATACTCATTCACTGTATCTGTGAACGGAGTTCACTGGAGATTGTTTGTCTTTTTACTGAGTCTTTAAACAATGTGTTCCCATATTTAAAAACATCCAAACGAACCCAACCTTCAGGCTTAGCTCTGCTTTTATTGTGCCAGTATAAATGTGCAGTGATGCTGCATCAATGACAGAAACTACATCTCCATGCCAGAGCAGAATCAGACCTGCATCTTGTTTTCTGCTCTGTGCTATTTTGTCGTTCCTTGTATTGTACTAGGCGGGTATAAATTGCTTTCCTTATAATGTATTTATTAGTCTGCTGCTAGGGAGCAGGGGGGAAAAAAAGGAATATGTTGAAGTGACTGCAAAGTCTAAAAATATTCTTCAGCCAGTTGAAATTCACTCCCCCACACAGTTGTTGCTGAAGTCCATTTAAATACCATCTGGTGGGTAGAGACCTTCTAGTTACCCGTGACAACAGGCCACAGCCCTCAGGTGCATGGACATTTGCACTAATTCTATTGACATTGACTGCTGTCTTTCACCAGTGGGAAGAAGTGTCCAACCTGCCAAACAAATGTACAAAGAGAATTTGGTTTGACACTCGAATATTTCATCCTTGAATATGACCTAATATGCTAACAGCACGCAGGGTGCAGCTGAGGTTGTGTTACTCTGTTATGAATTACTGCCCTACACTCTGTAAAAATAATGCATCCATTAACATTAGTACACTGTTAATACCAGCATGCCTTTAGGGGACGTGGCTTCTTCTATTGAAGACCTGGAACTAAAAGCAAGAAATAGCTTTAACCATGTAACTGTATATTAGCTCCTAACTACTAGAGGAAATGGCTTTAAATTGCAGCAGAGGGGATTTAGATTGGACATCAGGGACAATTCCTTCCCTGTGAGGGTGATTGGGTGCTGGAATGGGTTGCCCAGGGAGGTGGTGGAGTCACCATCCTTGGAGGTGTTCAAGAGGCATCTGGATGTGGTGCTGGGTGCTGTGGGTGAGTGGGGATGGAGGTGGGGGTTGGACTGGGTGAGCTTGGAGGGCTCTTCCAACCTCGATGATTTAGAATCACAGAATCAAACAGATTTTCATTTCTTCATTGCTTCTGCTACTTTACACTTCTCAGCTGGCAGTGTACTTTGGAGTTAATTTGAGAGTCAAGGTAACTACAGTTTTTCTGTGAGAAGTGGAAGGAGCAGCACATAGAGAATAAAACTCTCCTGTGGGTTTGCCACAACCAGCCAAAAAGAGAGATCATCTTCTCCCACTGCCAGTGAGCCTGCCAAGGGGATGTTATAGGGGCACTTTGGGGAATGCATCTTTGCTCTTGCCCCAGGAACAAGAGAAGGTCTGGGAAGAACTAACAGCCATAGTGGCTTCTTCTGGTATAGTTGTGTTGTTCTGGTCCATAACACACGGAGCTGTTGGAGCAAGTCCAGAGGAGGCCACGAAGATGCTGCAGCAGTTCTGCTCTGGGGACAGGCTGGGAGAGTTGGGGGTGTTCAGCCTGGAGAAGAGAAGGCTCCACGGAGACCTTAGAGCACCTTCCAGTGCCTGAAGGGGCTCCAGGAAAGCTGGAGAGGGACTGGTGCCAAGGGCAGGGAGTGATGGGACGAGGGGGAACGGGTTCCAAGTGCCAGAGGGGAGATGGAGATGGGATGGGAGGGAGAAATTGTTTGGTGTGAGGGTGGTGAGAGCCTGGCCCAGGGTGCCCAGAGAAGCTGTGGCTGCCCCTCCCTGGCAGTGTTGAAGGCCAGGTTGGATGGGGCTTGGAGCAACGTGGTGTGGTGGGAGGTGTCCCTGCCCATGGCAGGCAGTTTGGGACTAGGTGATCTCTAAGGTCCCTTCCAACCCAAACCATTTGAAGATTCTATGATTCTATAACACAAAATTAGGACACAGGGACCTTCAGAGGCAAACATTTTTTTTTCAACTGCAGAACACACAACTATTAGAAAAAGGGAAATTATATTTTTCTATCACCTAACAGCTTCTTTTGGAAAGAAAACCACGCTCTCAGCAGCAGGTCCCCAGAACTAAAAACACAGCAACTGCTTTACAAGACCACAGTAAAGATTTATCACGCCTAACGTGTTGTCCTCAGCAGATTCAATAGGAAATAACAAAGAAAGAAATGAAAACACACATGTGCTCCTATTGCCTTGGAGTCCTCCCTCGAGAGCTGCAGCTAAGAGACTTCAAGTCAAACATCTCTGCAGCATTCAGTATGTTTCTCTTTTCATGCATTTATCCAATTGCTCTTTGAGCATCCATGAGAACCTCCAGAAAGGGTCTTCACAAATTATCTACTCGGTGTGTGAAGGAGAACCCCTCATGCCTGCTGTGACTCTGTCTCCCATCCGATGCCACTTTGCTCTTTTATTGCAAGTGACAGGAGCAATTATTCCCTGTGCAGTCTCTTCAGGCCATTCGTGACTTCTTAGACTTCTGTCATGTCCTTCCTTCCAGCCTGACTTTGGGCTATTTAATTACTGCTCAGACAAAAGGCTGTTCATACCTGATTTCCCATTTGTTACTTTATGCCTTTTGCCCCCTCCTTTTGGCTTGATAGGGCCTGAAATTGAGGTGTTTAAATGAGTCTGCATATGTACAGGTAGAGATAATGCTATTTTTGTGGCTGATATTATTCTGATTTCCATGGCAGAACTTTCACCCAATAAAGCAATTTAATAGCTGAAAAAATCTTTGATGGACTTGAACCCTTAGTAGGCGAGTAAACACTATGGATCTTAGTGTGCTTGAAATGTTGCTCTTCATGCAAGTGATGGAGATGCTGCTTTGTTTTGCTTCTTTTCCTCATTTACATCCTTAAGGAAATCACTGTCTAATCCAAGAACATTGATCTGAAAACTGGGTGGATAAAATGATGCTGTTTCTCTGCTGTGTCCAGGGGGGTATTTGTGCTGTACAACAGCAGAAGAGCATTGATGGGGGATGCCAACAGCATGTTCTCTTGCAGACTGGCAATGGTTATGAGGGTGCAGGGGTGCCCATGTCCGAGTGTCCCACGAGACAAGTCTGCTGCATGGTACCTGAACCCAGAGCACTATTACCCCAACCCTCACTTACTTGCATTAAATATGCCTGGAAAATAGCCCTGTCATGTCCCTTTTTGCAATGTCTCAGATCAAACAGATCTTTTAATTTTAGCAAGAAAAAGATATACGATTTTTCTTGACATTATTGATGCAAACTGACTCCTTCTCCCTACTATTTCTACATGCCTCCCCGAGAAACAGAAGTATTTTCATCATCCCAATCTATAGATTAGAATTTGGGGATCAAGTTTTGTCCCACAGGCCATGTGAGGGTGGCAAACATCAGCTCTTGTCATCCCTATATAAAGCATTCAGAGTTATAATGGGAAGAGAGATTAGCAGTATTGAAAGGGCTTCTAGTATCATAATGTCTCACTGCATGTCTTTAAAACGTTCTTATAATTGACTGGAGACAGCAGAAAATTATTAATTAAAAGAGCGCTGGGTATTGATTTCAGCTTCTGCTGCTTCTGAGCTGCTTCAATAGCAAAAACAGTTCCATGGAAATGATGGGGAGTGTGCAGCGAGCTCCCAGTTCAATATTGGTGATGCCACTGGTGCTGGCAGGGGTCTGTGCTCCCCCCCGGGCTGCTCTGTGCCCCATGGGATGCTTTGCTGCCTCTGATGCAATGCACACCCCCACGGACGTGTTCAGCATCATCTCCTGATGGCCTGTGCTGGTGCTGGCTTTACTCAGAGCAGCTTTTAACACATCTTCCAATTTGCCCAATGACAGATTTAGTGGTGCATCGAGAAGCCAATGGAAAGTAAAAAGGTTCTGAACTAATGGAGAAAAATCCCTCTCCCACTGCTGCCCTCCTCCTCTGCTATTTACAGCAGGGTGATGTGTTGACCTTTGTCTTGTTCAATCAAAAGGCTCCAGGGAGACCTTGGAGCACCTTCCAGTGCCTGAAGGGGCTCCAGGAAAGCTGGAGAGGGCCTGGTGCCAAGGGCAGGGAGGGATGGGACGAGGGGGAACGGGTTCCAAGTGCCAGAGGGGAGATGGAGATGGGATGGGAGGGAGAAATTGTTTGGTGTGAGGGTGGTGAGAGCCTGGCCCAGGGTGCCCAGAGAAGCTGTGGCTGCCCCTCCCTGGCAGTGTTGAAGGCCAGGTTGGCTGGGGCTTGGAGCACCCTGGTCTGGTGGGAGGTGTCCCTGCCCATGGCAGGGGGTGGCACTGAATGAGCTCTAAGGTCCCTCCCAACCCAAACCAGTCTGGGATTTCATGATTTACTCTTAATGAAGTGACTCTCCAGGTCATGCCCATGCTTGTAGATCTGCCTATATCTTTCCGTACTTGAGTTTCCTAGAAAGCATGGCCAATAGGAACTTAATCCTTCTTCTCTTCACCACTTCTGATCAGATTAAAGAGGATGTGTTGGAAAAGCCTGTGTCCAACCTGCTGTTGCTGGTGCTCACTTGCACCCAAGGCCCTGGAGATGAAGTGAAGTTGGGGGTCTCCATGTCAGAGGGTAAATGGTGAAGAGTGATGCTGAGTCTACCTCCACCAAGGGATGAGGAACTCCTCTTCAGAAGCCAGCACATCAGTGCCAGTGGGTGTTGAAGCCTTAGCAGCACACATGCTGAAGCAGTGGGGTTTGACCCCATCCCCTGGCTGGCATTCCTTGCCTGGTGTATTTATTTAAAGCAGTGAGCTGCTGCAGCAGCTGGCACTTTCTATAGATGTGCACATTAATAAATAAGCTACCTCCTCCGTGAAGTTGCTTTTAGGAGCTCAAGATTTATGTATCTGAGTGGGACACTTATTACAGAGAGAGACTTTAATGTACTTGGGTGGAGCAGAGGAGCAGAATACAAGCAGAGGTTCTACATCAAGGACGTCCGTGGAGCAAATGCAAGCAGCATGCCAATACGATTGCATGGCTCTGTGATTAATGGCAGGAGTCAGCTCCTTGGACGAGAGCAACTACCTGTCTTTTGGGCACATGAACAGAAGATGCAAATGAAATCTCAGGGACGTGTTTTAGAAGACAGGAGAAATTCATTGGTGTGACCCACTGGCTGCCCTCCACCAGGATTTGCTCCTGAAGGGAACATAAGCAGAAAACATCTCACTGGAAAAACGCAGCTCCCCCTGGCACTGGCAGCACCTGCCAGTCTGGGAAGGTGCAAGGCAGGATGCATTGGCTATGCAAGAACCTTCAACTCTGTTTCCTCTGATCACAATGGATTTCAACCTGCTTTCTGTGCCAGGCAAGAGGATTTCATAATCCTTCCAAAACTCTGATGAAGACTGCTCAGATTTTGTATCTTCCCTCATGTAACTTGAAATCTGCTTATTCTTCCCAACCATATTTAGTCCTTTTTCTCCTCTGAGTCTCTTCTGACAGTTAATTTCCTAGGATGACTCTGCATTGTGCCAGAAAATACTTTCCTTTTAGGACAAGCTACTTTTCAGGCTAACTCAGCCTCCCCACATCTTTGTAGGGTACTCACAAGAGCTGCGGTGTAAAGCAAAGTGGCTCTCTGCCCCTCTCCCAAACTGGTGGCTGTTCATCCTGTGCCATTGTAAGCAGTGAGACAGTTCCGTCACAGAGTCTGAGTTGTATTTAGATATTTGTGCTTTCATTAATTCGCTTGCCTCCCCAAGCTGTTTCTCAAAGCAGTAACGCCAAACAAAAAGATCCATAATTTATAGTCAAGTGTTAGAATGTGAGTAGTTTCTTTTCCTTTCCTTTGAATTCATATCTATTTTCTTTTGAATTGATTTATGACTTCTTAGTGCACTTATATATAATTCATAAACAATTTTTATTTTTTATATTCCTTAAGCTGCTTTGATTACTTTTTTCTTATCTTTGATTCTTTCCTCACTTTCTCTGGCAAAGGTGGTGTTAGTTGCTATGGTAACTTCTCCTTCCTACCAATTTGGGGATCGTTTTTTTTTCTCCTGTCCCCTTCCCTCCCAGAAGAAACTTTTGGTCCATTTGCAGACTTCTTCCCTGTTTCCCCCAGCTTGGCTGTACTCTGCACTGGTGAGACCTCACCTTGAGTGCTGCGTCCAGTTCTGGGCACTGCAGGATGGGAAGGACATTGAGGTGCTGGAGCAAGTCCAGAGAAGGACAGCGAGGCTGGGGAGAGGTCTGGAAAACAAGAACCAGCTGAGGGAACTGGGGTTACTGAGCCTGGAGAAGAGGAGACTGAGAGGAGACCTTATTGCCCTCTACAACTACCTAAAGGGAGGTTGTAGTGAGGCTGGTGTTGGTCTCTTCTCCCAAATTGCTGATGACAGGACGAGAGGAAATGGCCTCAAGTTCCATCAGGGGAAGTTTAGGTTGGAGATTAGGAAGAAGTTCTTTGCTGGGAGGGTGGTTGGGCACTGGAATGGGCTGCCCAGGGAGGTGGTGGAGTCACCGTCCCTGGGGGTGTTCAAAAAACGGGTTGATGAGGCACTTGAGGCCATGGTCTGATGGTCTAATGGTTAGGAATATGATGGGATAAAGGTTGGACTTGGTGACCCTGGAGGTCCCTTCCAACCATAATGATTCTATGATTCATCTTTGTGCTAAGCAGAGGCTGCTGGAGATGCACAGGCACCACTGCCACGTGCACCCCGGAGCCCAAGGGAGCCAGGACAGAACCTGTAACTGCATCCCCAACCCCACCTCTCTGCCCAGGCTCACCCACCATCACCCCACCTTCCCAAAGAAAATGGAGAAAAAACAAACTGAAAAGGAACCAGTGCCCCCAGCTTTGCATGCAGCAGCTTTCCCGTGTCCCACCAGCCTGGTGGGTCCCAGCCGGCTCTCCTTGGAGAGCTGAGCCATGGTGGTGAGAGGGTGAGATTTAGGCCATCCTGAGGTGTGTTTGCTGATTGAGGTGGGTCAGGGAGAGCTCTGAGTCAGCACTGTCCTCTGGGTCCCATAGGGCTTTTCCAGCATTTATTGCTGGGGCAGTCTCACAGTGTAGTGCTGGGAGCACTGCATCCCTTGGGAGAGGGCTGGGATCAGGGGTATTCCCGGGTGCTGCTCAGCTCTTGGCTCCCTGTGTCACTCTGCAGCCTGTCCTTGGTGCAGAACAGGGACACAGGAGGGTGAAGGGTTTGGAAAACCTCGCAGGGAAGGATGACATTTGGATTTCTGGTGCTGGGATCCTCAGGGACCCTGAGCTCCCAGGGATGCCTTTCCACCTGAGCACCACGAGTGCACATGGGACAGGCTGTGTCTCATGGTCCCATCAGAAAGGCAGAAGCAGTAGGACAGAATTGAACATGCTGTTTGTGTAAATGTTTTGCTGAAATAGGCATTTAAACATAAATAAGTTACAACAGCAAAGTGAATGGAAAGAGCACATGAGGTTTAGCATTTTGAATTATTTTTCTCTTTCAATATTTAACGGTAGTGTTCCTGTTACACAATGCTCCTCACTCTAGGAGGTCCCATCCAAGGTGTCATTTGTAGGAAGCTTCATCTCCTTTGCTGGCTTTGCTCCTGCAGTGGGAAAAATGGGCAGATTGGGAGTCCCCTGCTCCCCCTGACCGTCACAGCTATAGCCTTTGGCTGAATTGGTGTTTTTTAGCCCATCAGGTCCCCCACCATCCCTTTCTGCATTCACTAGAACTGATAAATCCCCTGCAGAGGAGTTTCCACCACTGCCCATCTGCTGCAGAGGAAAAACTGCTTGGCTCACATAGTTTAAACCAAATCAGGGCTGAAGTGTTTTATCGATTTATTAGCAACACTTAATTAATTGGCAATCAGGGAACTGCATGTTCAGGATCAATACTGGTGATACCACAGGTAAGCCAGGTGCCAGGCACTCAAATTGCTGATAAATGCCTACGAATTTCTGAACACTGCCTTTAAACCCAGAAAGCTGTAATTACACACACACAGGCTCAGAGGATGCGTGTGTACAAACCTCTCCAATGTGGTGTCCAATGGGAAGGCACTGTGTGGCCTTGGAGAGGTTGTGGTGGCATCTGGGCTGCTTCTGATAGTGTCAAATCAGCTTTTACCTCTTTCAATCCAAGGTCTCTTCCCACCGTTGCAAATGTTTATGCTTCTTTGCTGCCTCTTCTTAATTTCCAAAGACTTTGTGATCACTGTCTTACTGTTTAATACAGGTGACTGTTGTCTTCCTCCACAACGTGGTCACCTTTGGTTACCAACGTGCTCTAGTTTAGGGCATTTGCCCACATGGTTTGTAGCCACGTTCCCTTTGTGTTGGGTGTTATTATCCACGTCATTTGCCAAGGGCAGGCCAGGGAGCCCCCCTCCACCCCCATGTTCTGCACACTGCCACGTGCTCTCTAGGGTGGACGTGGACATCCAGCAATGGTGAAACCTGCTCTGCAAGGCACTCCTGCCTCCAGGGCAAGCCAGAAGAGTAAAGTTAATCCCTGGTGGGCGTTGCAATGGCCACACGTGTTTGTCCCCTGGCAGACAAGGTAAGCACAAACATTCATGCTCATCACCAACCTTGTTCCTTTGGACCAGAAGTTTCAGATTGTTTGTGTGTCTTCACCACAGCAGAGGTCCATGATGCCACAGAAGTGTGAGCTCATTGACAGTTCTACTGGTCTGGTTTTTGGTTTGCTACTCAAGGTACTGCTTTCAGGTGGGAGGTACCTGGTGAACACTATTACAAATAGAGCCAGAATAATTTGGTTTTTATTTGTTGTTTCTGCACAATAGCAGCTAGGCTTGAGACAGAGAAATTCTACTTGACTTAACAAACAAAACCAAACCAAATAGAAACAGAATAAGCCAAATACCAAATAAATATTTCCAGTATTAATTTGATCACCAAGTTTCCATGAGTCTCTGGTAGCAACCAGTGGGGGAAAATAGGGAACGAAGTACAGTTTTTCCCAGATTATGGAACCTCTAAACAAAATGTAAAGTAAAATAATCACCCTCCACCTTAACTTGTGTGTGCCGAAAGCTCAAACTTTTGTCTGAATTTCCAGCCCACAGAATTAGCATATAACACCATTCATTGTGAAACAGATAACCTGCAGAGTGACCTTGCTTTTTACTGCTTTAAGAGAGCAGGCTGAGGACCAAGTTCTTTTGTTCCATGTGCTGTACTTTAACACACATAAATAATGCATCTTCGGGAGGAAAAGAAAAGCTATTGGCAAACACACAGGCAGCAGTGGGGGTCTGCAGTAAGTGAGTCATTTATTCCTCCCATTTTTCTTCCAAAAAGATGGGGAGGGGGTGATGAATTTGCTCCAACATGGGCTCAAAATTGCTCCAACATGCTCAAACATGGGCTTTACAATTATGTGTGCAATGCTATATGCTATATCTAATTTATACCCTATTTAATAAACAACTGGTGTAATCTGGCTAACAAACTGACACATGCTGGATGAGCAAGGGTTCTGCTTTCTCACCTTGCTGACTTGGGTTTTGAGGAGGTTTTCTTTTAGTTGCTAAAGCAGCATCCATTGGCATGAGTCCAGCGGTGAGAATGTCAGCTTAGCAATAGTAATAATAATATAAATGACAACAGTTATCACTATTAGTATTACTATTACTCTTAGTATTACTGTTATTGTTGTTACTACTTGCATTTCTGCAGCCACAGAGGCTCTGAAATGCCAGATGCAGAATGCTGTTCTGATAAAATATTCCTAATTGAAGGAATTTGCAGATTAAAGAGGAAGGCAGGAGTGAAAGAAGAGACAAAATTCCGTGTCTAGGATGTCCATAGCACTGTCTGTGTTCAAGAAAGAGCTAAACCACTGGTGCAAGTACCCCTGACCCTCTGGCTTTGGCTCAGTGCTGGGACCCAAATTATGGCTGGAGGTCCCATCTTTTCACCCATGCTGCAGGCATCCATGTCCTGAGGCTGATTGCTTGATTTTAGCCCAGATTTCTGTGAAATCCATGTAACCAGCACATGTTATTTCTACAGGTGTAATGCTCTATATCTGGAGCTGTGTTTCTGGGTTGCTTGAAATAGCTTTCTGTGAGACCATCATACTTAAAAAAGCATCATGCTTAAAAAAAGCACTGAATCTGAGCGTATTCTGGAGTGAGCATGGTTTATTTTGGAACAGAGATCTGGCGGCTGTTTCCTGCTTTCACTCTCTCCAATTTAATTAATGCAACTTTAATCTGGCTTCCTAAAGAAGCAATCCAGCTCTGCCCCAAACTCCTTTGTGTCTCCTTCATATATCTTCAAATTTTTAGTCAACTTCAGACAGCTGTGGCAGTGCTGTACAGGTATCAGGCAGGTTTAGATGCTGCTCAGGGGAATTTGCAGCCTTGTTGCTCCAATAACTGAGAAAGGGACACTTTCTTATTTCACCCAATATTAGGCATCCAATATTTCACCCAATATTAGGCATCAGAGACCTTACACATTTGTTACATCCAGCCCATCTTCAACAGTTCCTGGTGTTGGCAGAAGTCTTCTTCCTTGTGCTCTGTAGGAGCCTCGATGAGGTAATCCCATTCCTCATGGATCAGCTGAGCTGACAGGAGGTGTCCCTGCCATACAGGTAAGCCCCTTTGTTTTCCAAGAGGCAGTTTGTCCATCTTGGATTGCCTGGTGGTCAGACCTGTGTGTAGGGGTAAAATTGTTCATTGAGTGACTCGATTAATTCACGAGCCCCATACTGCTGGTTGGACCAAGCTCTTAGGTCCAGATGCAAGGGCTTTGGTGGTGCTCTGGGAAATTCCCTGTCCCAGCTCCTGCCATCAATGCACCTCAGGCTGGATATTAAGCAAATATTTTTTACAGAAAAGGTGGTCAGGCGTTGGAACACACTGACCAGGGGAGTGGTGGAGTCACCATCCCTGGACATGTTCAAAGAATGTTTGGATGTGGCCCTTGGGGATATGGTTTAGTGATGGACTTGGCAGTCCTGGGTTGATGGTTGGACTTGATGATCTTGAAGGTCTTTTCCAACCAGAGTGATTCTGTGATTCTATGGTTCTCAGCTCCAAGCAGAGCAGAGTTAATGTGTCTACGGTCTCTTTGTAGGTTGATGCAGAAGAGGTTGCTTACAGTTAACAACAGTTATAGGAATTTTAATTTATATTCCAGCGAGTGGAGTGAGAACTGGCATTTAGTGCTGTTCTGAAAATCTCATCCACAATGCCCTTACTCCGGGCAGCAATTTCCTTCCTTCTGCACTTCATTTTGTTTTCGAGTCTGGGGACAAACTCCTTCTGCGGGAGTAGAGGTGAGAATGTCTCCCTACTAAAATCTTTCAGATTGGCTGTTATTTCTCTTTCCTCCAGTTAATTTCATACTTTCAACCTCTTGTGTTTAAAAGTTAACATTTATATCAGCCCACATAATTTAAAATCTCTCTTTCTCCTTCCAGTCTCTGCCTGGGGACCAGCAGGTAAGTAGGTTTCCAACTAATGGAAAACAAATGAATAGCTGTATGTTAGAAATAACCCAGATTCTACTCATTATATAAAACATGCCTGTCATAATGTGACAGAGCATACCAAGCAGCACTGGACTTTAGAGGAAACTGGCAACAGTAAAATTATTCCCAAGCATCACGTTGTGCTACAAACTCTGTGATCCCAGAAATCTCAGTGTGCAGAAAAGGCTTAGCTGGTGGACACGGCTGCTGCAGCAGAGCAAGATGTAACAGAGAATTGCAAAGGACAGGGAAATGTGTGATTAACGGGTCTCAAAACCCAGGGACTCACCTACTGTAGGATCAAATAATGCAGTAAGTCACCGTGGACTTGGGCAGCTTATTCTGAAGTCAATATGAGATGATTTTATAGGGGAAGGTGGGAAACAAGTAATCTGTCACATGAAAAAATATGCAAGGTGGTGGTAATTTTGGAGTTTACTGTGAATTCATCTTGAATTGCTTCTGTAGTAGCCTTGTCAGGATATACACCCTGGGAGGAATGGGCTGGAGCCTCCTGTTCACACACTGAAGTCCACCTCTGAAAACAGAGCTGAGCTGCTGGGTACTGGGTGCGGTTGCTGGGTTGAAAGAGAAAGCTCTGGAAGACAGTGGAATATTTCAATAAAAAAATGTGTGGCTGTGTACAAGTTAGAGCTGCTTAAGCTTGTAGGGAAGATATCAAAGCACACAGACTGTTCTAAATCTGAGTCTCCTGTATTGAGTTTGTTTTATTGTTGTTAAGAAGTGGCAGTGCAGAGTTTTACAGAACACTGCCCTTCAATGAAGCATTTACAATTCCTTGCAGGACCTGAATGGGAGAGCTGGAGTAAACCAGCCCAGTCTGATCTATTAAATAAGAGCAGATGAGAAGGTAACAGCAGCCTTCAGGCCAGTAAGAGACTGGAAGGATTCTGACCCCCCCTTAGGGTAACCGAGGGTTCCCATTGGGGTCATCACCCGCAGCGCTGACCCCCGGGGTGGGAAAAGCTGTCAGGACGTGGTGAGGTTGTGCTCCAGTGTTTACTGGGAGCCTAACCAGGTTTCTTGTGGCCATCCCATGCCAGATGCTGTTCCATAGCAGAGGAGTGGCATGAGGTAACAGCCAGCCTTAAAATCCCAGCAGAAGGCAGACAGGTCATGGCATCCTCCAGATCCTCCTTTCAGGGTCACTGTGATTCAAATTAATCACTCCTCTTTTCTTGAATGACCAATTCCTGAACCTTAGGCATATTAAATTCGCAGAAACACCTACACATTGTTATTGCCTCCCTACACACCACCATCACCTTGCTCTCCAGGTGTGACCTGCCTTTCAAGGAATACAGTTCAGCACTACAAATACACAGGGTGCCCAGAGAAGCTGTGGCTGCCCCTGCCTGGCAGTGCTCAAGGCCAGGTTGAATGGGGCTTGGAGCACCCTGGTCTGGTGGGAGGTGTCCCTGCCCATGGCAGGGGGTGGCACTGGATGAGCTTTGAGGTCCCTCCCAACCCAACCCATTCTGTGGTTCTATGGAATCCAGAATAAGATGTTTGCGTGTCTGCAATAAGTAGCTGCTCAAGTAAAACTGTTTTCTTTGAGACCTTGTGACTTTTTACATGGTATGCTGATGTTTTGTGGGTGAAACGTGAAGCTTAACCTCTTAAAACTGTGCAGGTGGTTCTCAGCAACACCGAGTTTCTGCTGTTTCCATGGACCAGAAGGCAGAGAGGGAACGTGTCTGGAAAGCATGGTAAATCCCACAGCACCCAGCTACATGGGCTTTTCATACCTCAGCTTTAATAGCTTTCCTTTTAGTATTGCAAGACAAACACAGATCCTGCAAATTTAACCCTCATGAAGGTTTTGCATTGCTTACGTAGGTGCTCTGCACCATTGTTATTCAGCAGTCAGTAGGAGTGAAGTGTTCAGGATGACTGCTGCCTGTGGTCATGAGCACTTGAGACAGAAGTGGAGGTGTGGCCTCTCCTAGATATTCATGAAAACTCCCTAGCTGACAAGAAAGGAAACTTTTGTATTTTTCAATTAAGACTGAAAGAGTTGTTATTTTTGTTTCAGTGCAAAGCAGGACATTTTAAATGAAATGAAAATTGCACATAGTTTTTGTTTGAAAAAAAACCCCAAACATAGGTTGTTCTCTGTCAAAAGTGTGTTAAAAGAAATCTTCTCTTGGCCATAACTCTCATGTTAGCTCAAGATACACAGTCCACACTGTAATTGCACTCAAAATATACACTAATCTTCCTTACAACACAATTGTGCTATTTTTCCTTTTCAGATTACCAGAAAATAACCTGACATTTTGCCATGTGCCCTGATGACATTCAGCGTCTCACAGGACTGGGCTGAACAGTAAGTCTCAACATTCATCTTCCGTTGTTCAATTTTTATAATGCTCTTCAGGGTTTTTGGTTGGCATTAACAGCTTGACACTGCTAGGGGGAAGTGAGGAGCTTTTCATTGTCTGTAATTATGAGACAGTAGATTTGATGCTAGATGAATCAATAATTCTATTTCAAGTGAATGCTCAAATTTGTAGCCTTTTATTCCAAGAAATATGACATATATTCAAAGAAGGCATCATTAAATAAAAGTACTCATAATTGCCTGCCTCTTTTAAAAAAGAAAAAATAGTTGACCCTGCATATAAATTTTCCCTCAAGTAATTCATTAGTCTTTTTTATGTTAGTTAGCGCAGTTGGTAGCAACAGTTCAGAGAATAAATGAACTAATAGCTTTATGCACGATCGGGGGTGACAGACCTGAAACGTCTGGGAAGAATTCATATAAAAGCTGGTAGGCTTTATTTGCTGTCAAATGCTATTTTGACTGTTATCATAGAATCATAGAATGGTTTGGGTTGAAAAGGACCTTACAGCTCATCTAGTTCCACCCTCCCCTGCCATAGGCAGGGACACGTCCCACCAGACCAGGTTGCTCCAAGTCCCATCCAACCTGGCCTTGAACATTTCCAATGATGGGCTATCCACAGATTCTCTGTCCTCCAGTTAATTTCATATGCTGATAGCCAAGTTTTTCACAGCACTAAAGATATCAGCTTACCCAGGAAGGCCCTCCAGCAGCCAGTCTAAAGCACCAGAATGCTTGTTAGAGCAGAGAAAAACCCCCATATCCATTGTTGCTGACATACCAGATTAATATACTACTACCAACTCTCATTCAGCAACTGTCCTTAATTTGCATTCATGATCTTACATTCCAACAATAAAACCTTTTCATTCATTCTCCCCCACTAAAACACAAGTTTCCTTGTTCTTCTCTGATTCTTAAGCCTTCAGAGATCATGTTTTCCATCATTGTTTGGCACATCAAGATCTGTAAGATTTCTTCATATTTTAAATGAGAGTGAAAAAATGTGATGCTAAAACAAATCCCCAGGACCTCCCATGTCTCCAACACAGGGATCAAACGAGGTGTGTGCTGGCACTTGCCAGGTCTGATTGGCATGCTGGGGCAAGTGCTGGTCTGCATCCCACCGCAGCCCTTGGATGTGTTGGTGCCTCTCTCACCTCCTGGCATGCCTTGAGCTTTGTGCAGTTGTACAGCCTTAGCTCAGCTCAGCCAACCTCTCCTGGCCTTCTGAGGTCACAGTGACTCCTCTGGATGGAGATGTGCCCTATTTAAAAAGAAAAATGGCTGAAGGGGGTTCAGAAACCTGGGTGATTGAATGATGATATTCACCGAAGCCGAGAGGCATGCAGAGGAATGAGAGCAGATCAGCTGTAGATTAGCAATAGAACTTGCACACTGGAGGAATATAACAATACTCAGTCTGTCGGAGAGCTGAATTCCCCACTAATTAAAAACTCAATACTTCAGACAAAATTCCCCTCAACCCCTGAACTTGAGGAGTCCTTGTTGCAGCCTCTGCAGCTGCTCAATCCCACCAAGCCATCAGGAGAAGGGTGGAGGGATGGACACTGTCAGTCTTCTATCCTGACCTGCCCTGGGTACCACCTTGTTCTTTAATGGCTTCAGAATCTAAATGTGCTACAAGAAAAATTAAACAGCCATCAACCCTAACTTTATGACACCAAGGGGAAAGGAGGAAAACACTTCTTCAATTAAAAGAATAGGGGAGTATGGAAAAATCAAGTTCTTAGAATAAACAGAGGCAGTTCAAAATGTATTTTGGTATGGTATAAAACATTGCACTGCTGGCTGAATTCATGAAGAAATTAATAGTTTAGTAGAGAGAATTTTATTATTGAAACATTATCAGCAAGTATGTCATGCAACTTCCTTCTTAAATCCCACAGCAAAGGGATCTGGAATCTGAAAGTCTTTTTATGCCATCAAAATGTATGAAGGTGTATCTGCCACCACTGGGAAGAAGGTGAGGGACAGATCTGAGGTTATCTGCAGAAAACTGTCAGTTCAGCACTGGGTTTAACGCAATCTTCTTTGAAAGATTCACCTGTAGGTTTGTTTGAGTGCTGAGAGACACCCGCAGAAACATAAATATTGATAAATTGATCTCTGTCTCTCTCTTACTCTTTTTCTCTGGAAATTCACTGTATTTCATTGGACCAGTTCTTAAAGAACTTGTTTTAAAATACTTTAAATCACAGTAGCCAATGACTAGAAATATTTTCCAGCTAAATTAACTATTTTCTTCCTTCAAAGTTGAAAGGACATAAGACAGAACTTGGTCATTGTCAGAGTGACAGAGCCCTGGGCCAGGCTGCCCAGAGAGGCGGTGGAGTCTCCTCTGGAGACATTCAAACCCCTCCTGGATGCATCCCTGTGTGCCCTGCTCTGGGTGGTCCTGCTCTGACACGGGGGGGTGGACCAGATGATTTTTCGAGGTCCCTTCCAACCCCTGACAGTCTGTGAAAGAATTCCTTCTCCTTGTCTCCCACACAGAACAAAAGGGATCATGGAACAAAACCCCTCATCTGACATACTGCTGATGTTCCTGTGTTCCTGCAGAGTCCCTTTCTCCCATGTCTGTTATCCCCAGAGCTATTTACATGTAAGACACATTGGGTTTGTCACGACAGGCTACAGAGGGTGTGGAACTGGCCATGGATAGAATATTACCAGCAATTTAGAGCAGTAGTGATAGGCTGGGTATTGAGAGAGCAAAAGACTAAAACTGATTTAAGAAGTAGGGTGGATTACCCAACAGCAGAGGTAGCATCGTATCTCCAGCTGTCTGGGAGATGCAGACACCAAGGAAGGAGTGAACGGATTCCTGAGGCCGGGGAGGTTTAGCCTGGGCACCAAGGAAAGCACAAGGTCAGTTGGACCATGCAATGCCTGAACGGAGCTGCTGTGTGAAAGTGGGAGGGCTTTGCAATGTTTACTTTCTTTCTCAATGGGAAAATGAATCCTTGAATATTATTATTGAAGAGGAAATGACACAAAACAGAAGCTCATAATAAATCACTATCTGATTGGATTTACTGGAGCCAAAAAACCCCTAACCATGGGCAAAAATAATTGCTCAGTGCTGCAGCTTAGACAGTGGAGTCTCAGATTTTTCCTATTTCCTTTTAGCAAGTTATGCTCAGTCATTCTTCATTTCTAAGGTATCCACATCACCCATTCATAAATTCTTGTCAGGCTTTTGATGGCATCTGCTATGCTGAAAACATCTGCCCTGTCCCCAACCTCCAGCTAGAGAGAGAAGTTAGGAAGGAATTTTATCTCCAGCTGGAGGGATGTTGACCCAGGCACTTACTGAAGAGAAGGAGGCATGCTGTGAGCTTACACTTAACAAAAACCTGCCCTGGGAAGGATTTTAACAACACACAATGCCTATGCTAACACGTATCTCCTCAGTAAGCTTTACACATTGCAGTGAAGAGATTCATTCACTTGGCAGATGTGTCTTTTTCTGGAGCTCACAGTACTTGTCCCACTCTTGCAAGCATAGTGCTCTTATTCCACACTTCTGTAACCCTGCATTGCAGTGAGAAATCTAAATTTTTCTTCCAAATAGTGTGAATGCTGAGGGGAGCACTTGCATCCCATTGTAAGCGGCCAGTGACCTAAGCCAGCAGATTCTCCTCCAGGTGTGTTATCATCTCCTGACCAAAACACACGGCCCCAGGCTGGGGAGATGGCAGGGAGCCCGTGAGAGGATGGCAGACAGATGCCAGTGGCAAAGAAGACTCAAAATGGATCAGCAACAGGCTTGGTTTGGCAGATTTGTAAGCAAAGCTACCTCCAAGATTTCAGCAGTGAGAAGGGGATGGGAGGGGAGAACGAGCAAAGGGTTCTTAGAAGTTGCCTTCCAGAGCTCTCACTTGGGCAAATCTCTGTTCCCCTCCAGTCTTCTGGTTTATCTCTTCCTTTCTTTTTTTCCACTATCCAGTTTGCTCTAGAAGGAAGGCAGTCAAAGGCCTAAGGCACTCATTTTTCTGTCTGTGCCATGATGAGCAGCAAAGTTGTACAAATGGTTGGCAGAACTGGCTGGGAGGTAGTGGTGGAGAAACCATACCCAGCAAAGCTAACATGTCAAGAGCTAAATGAACTGGTTACAGGAAAATAGGTGATTTAATTTGTTTCCTTGGTGTGTCATGAAAAGAGGGGAGAGGGAGAAGGGGCTTTCCCCAAAGATCAGACTTTTTGTCAAGAAAGATAAAAGTGATGAAAGATGAATCACAGGGCAGACTTGTTGAAGAAAAAATACATTTCTCATTTCTCTTTCTGTGATGCACTGTCTCCTCCATGAAATTACTCCCATATTCCCTGGTCTACCATTTAAAGATAAAGATGGCTTTCCCAGGTTTCTATCATCATGGCTGTGCAGGGTTTTGTCTCTCACAAAGGGTATATCTGTATCTTCCCAGAGTTCATAGAATCATAGAATCATTATGGTTGGAAGAGACCTGCAGGGTCATCAAGTCCAACCTTTATCCCATCATATTCCTAACCATCAGACCATTAGACCATGGCCTCAACAGCTCTTTGTAACCTGTCAGGATCCCAATGTAAGGTGCATTCAATATGTTTATAGTTTATTTTATAATGGCTAAGACTCTCCTGACCTGCTCTGCCCCCTTTTAATAAGCTTTTTGTTCTCAGCCAGGTGAACTCTCCTCTGGTGTAATTCTTTCCTCCTGGGGGACAGAGGATTAGGATGGGGATGTTACAGCACAGAAGGTACTAACAGAAATTTTCTATTTCATTTCTTGATCAATTTTTGCTCAACTTGAGCTCATGACTCAACAGTGGAGAAAAGTTATCTGAGCTACTTATGGATTTATGTAGGACAGGGACACAGATTGGGAGCTGAAGAGTTGTTGGAAGTAGTTAAACTGATGCTTGGGCTTGAAGTCACTGTGGTTCAGATGAAGAGGAAGGAAAGAGAGTCCTACAGCAGGAGGTCCTATGGTACTTGCACAGAGAACTGGGAGAGGTGAGGGCCACTGAGAGGAGAGACAAGGAGGACATGGCAGCAAAAGGCTCTTGTTGTGTATTTTCAAAGCCAGCTGTGAGTCCACAAAGGACAAAACCATTTTCTGGCCTTGATGTGAAGAGATCAGTAGAGTCACTGGTTTGTTTTCTTAAGACACAAAAGCCAAATTATGCTTCTGCCATGCAAACAAACAGCCAGAGGACAACGAGAAGTGAAAATATAAAATAATAAGGGAATTAAAGAGGATATAAAGAAGATTGAGGAAGAGTCGACTGGTGTAGGGTGAAGGGATTAGAAGAGAAAACAGAAGAGAAACATCAGCATCCGTGAGTGAGAGAAAAGGGAGACTCCTACCTGCTGATGAGAATTTTATTTGCTACAAGAAACAAAGCATTCAAATCTGATGCCTGGATCTGAATATTCAACAGGGGACTCCTTCATTACCTCCGGTTAGGTCTGGACCCTTAGATAATGACTCACTGTCTCCTAAGTGTGTTTTTATTCCGAGTGCTACTGGTAATACTGTGTGAGTTTGTGTGATGTGCTGTGGCATTTTGTATCCTTGGGGCTCAGCTCCCAGCTAATCTCTTTATGGAGTATCTCAATTATTTTAAAAGCAATCACACTCTTTTCTGTCAGTGTGTGCTTTTGTCCCCTGCTGTGCTGCAGGTCTGTGTCCTGGCAGAGACCACACAGAGAAAGCCCTTTTCAGTTGCAGTGGCATTCTCCTCTGATCTAGCAGATACTGTTCTTCATGATTTATGAAGTGTGGGCTCTCATAACTTGTGATCTGCCATTGCAGCTCTGCAAAATTAATACTTGTGGCATTTTTCTCGTGTTATAAATTCGATCACTAATTCCTTTTCTGCCCGCAGAGCTCAGGCCAGCAGAAGTCAGAGAGCTCATCACAGGCTCTCTGAAGGACTTTGCTGTGGTGGAGACCTTTCCTTTGCATCATGTCATGCCTGAGCTTGAATGGTTTTTGTCAGTAAGTAGCTCAAGGCCTCGGAGACTGATAGTTTTAAACATTTCAGTGCTGTTTTGCAGTAACGCTCCTCTAAAACCATGCAGTGTCTGTCCACAGAGCAGCACACACCAAATAGAAAATGTCACAATTCCCAATAAGCAGTAAAATACTTTTTCACCAACAAAGGAAGAGCACTGGTATTGTGATCAGGCTCTTTTGTTGACCCAAATGGCAAAATGTTGATGTATCCCATGTTTGCAGCTGTGCCTCTTTGCACTATGTTCTGCTTAGCTGCATGTGATGGTCAGACCCCCTCCTGTTGCTCAGCTTTTGGACCTGCTTGCAGGCAGCGACCTGCCAGGAGCTCCTGGGCACAGTGAGGGGATGTGCAGAGCCTGGGGATGGAATACCCTGGGACCAGCCATGCTCCTGGCCTGCAGAGCATCCATCATCTGCCTTAGCACCACCACTGGGCACCCGGAGAGTGCTCTGCACTGGGGGGTGGGTGATAGCAGGGTGGGTGAAGACTTCAGGCAGCACTCAGCACCCCATCAATTGCATTCCTCTCGAGGGGTGAATAATTGAATAATTGCCCTTTGCCCTGACCAGAATGTCCAACCACTGCCGCGAGGTGTGAAATGTCCCAGCCTGCCTGAATTGCAAAGACAGCTTTACAAAACCAATATATGTTTTAAATAGCCCAAAGGCCACACCAGGCGTGCTCTGCACTTCACTGAACTCACATTACTCACATGTGTAGCACTCCCTACCTTGGGAACCTCCCTTTCCTCCACTCTCACAATGGTGATTTCTTACCTTGTTTCTCTGTGCAGCAGGTTCAGTTTCCACTGGAATTCCTGCTGAGCACTGACTCTCCTCCCTAACAATCATTTTGGTTTTCTGGAGCACATCTGATCACTGCTCGCTTTGCTCCCCACATGGACTCCCAGTGCTCTGCTGCAGAAGCAGCTCTAAACTGGGATAGCCTTCCAAATCTGGAGGGTTTGGGATCTTCTGCAGCGGTGGCTGCCGCAGCAACCCCTCCTTGTCTCTCACTATTACAGTTCTCTTGGTTTCTGTCTCCAGCACAGCACAGGCAAATGGCTTGTTTATACTTATTTGTGTTCTCCTGATGTTTGCTCCTCCTCACTGCACTTCCCAGTGAGGACTGCTGCTAGGGAATAAATTCAGGGTTTTCCTCTCTCTGCTGCAAACCATGCACTTCAGCTGAAGAAATCAAACCAGCAGTGAAGTGTTGTGCATCCATGTGAATAGCTAGAGGAGGAGCACACAAAAATTCCTTGCTTTGTCAGAGAACCATCAAGTAGCTTGGGTAAGAAAAGACCTTGAAGTTCATCAAGTCCAACCATTAACCCAGCACTGCCAAGGCTACCACTGACCCATGGCCCTCAGCACCACATCTACACAGCTTTGAGATCCCTCCAGGGATGGGCACTCCACCCCTGCCCTGGGCAGCCTGGGCCAGGCCCTGACAGCCCTTTGGGGAAGGAATTGTTCCTCACATCCAACCTAAACCTCCCCTGGTGCAAATTGAGGTCATCTCCTCTTGTTCTATCTCTTGTAACTCGGGAGCAGAAACCAACTCTTGCTACAACCTAAAGCAATGTGTGTCCTCTTGCCCTTCTGGCGAGGCAGAAGGTCTCACACCTGCAATGAGCAGTGTCTTTCTCTGTGTGATGGGGCAGCCACGGCAGCTTCCCAGGGTGCTGTGCCACCCACGTGTGGCACTGAATGCCATGAAGCTCCAGCTGGGGCTTCAATCATTAAAAATTTATGGCCTTATAGCCCGCTCAGCAGGTACTCCTTACCCTAAGTGCAAGGAGGTTCCTCTGGACGGAGTTAAATGACTCCTGGAGCAAAGTGGGCCTGCAAATGCTCAATGCTGCTTGAGAAAATCATGTACCCAAATGTTAGGAAAAAGTGCCAATATTTAAAACTGCTTGTGTCAGAAATGCTCCTGTTCAAGATGAAACAGACATAAATTGGGCTGGTGGCTTTATAGTAGCAAATTGCAACTATAAAAAAAAAAATCATTAAAAACTTATTGGATATGTCTAGGGCCACTGGTGGGTGATTGCTTGTCTTATTAACCACATTAATATCCTTTATGTAACAAATTTCAATTTCAGCTACGGTAATTCATGTATAGCATACAAAGATCAAACACTAAAAGCAAAGTGTGGGTATTTGGAACGACTTTGCTGCATTTCCCCCTGTGGCATTGGCAGGACTCGTGCTGGACAGAAGGATGAGCCCCATGCAGAGGGTGCCTTGGTCTCCCAGCCCTGCTGCCCCCGGAGCCACCAGAAGCAGCACAGCCCCTGCAAACGATGGGTTCCATTCAGAGGTCTCATTCAAAACACAGCCTGGGTTTCTACTGCAGGTGGAACTTTTTCACTGCGACGTAACACTGTGAAAGGGAGAGGTTTCCTTGTAGATGAAAGTCAGCACAGAGAAAATATAAATATCTGTTTACCTGGTTAATATATTTTAAAAATGTAGAGAAAGGAATGAAAATAATTTAAAATAACAGACTATTTATTTCTCCTTCTTTGACCTTCTCATTCCATTATTTATCTAGTTTTAATAATTCTTCCCTCTGTTTGCTGGCTTGTTTCAGAAGTCTAACT
Source organism: Aegotheles bennettii (assembly GCA_013398125.1). Taxonomy (NCBI): domain Eukaryota; kingdom Metazoa; phylum Chordata; class Aves; order Caprimulgiformes; family Aegothelidae; genus Aegotheles; species Aegotheles bennettii. The sequence continues at coordinate 397,653 of VZRW01005948.1, forward strand.
TGCCTTGCACAGTGAATTCATCATTTTGGTCCAGGTCATTAATCTCTGCTTTTCCTTCAAAAGATAATACATGTTTAATGGCTGGGTAATATAACAGGCAGTAAGACAAATGAAGTTTTGAAGGACGTTAGACTAATGCTCCTCCAAATTTATTTAGATCTCTATATTTTATTTGTAAGATGTTCAATGATGTTGCAATGATTTAATGGGTTTATATGATCCATGATTATTTTGGGAAGGGATATAAACCCACCTTCCTTAGGAAATAAGTCAACATCTTGCAAAGAGGAATAATAAATGTATTTTTCTTATTATATTCCCTATTTACTTATTGTAGGACTGCCAACATTTTCTTCAGTACCATCGTGCAGCAGATCTCACAGCTGGCAGAGCCGGGTTCCCTCTGTGCAGCCCACGCTGCCATCCCATGGACAACGGACAAGTGAGATGGGCAACAGGAACATAGGAGGGACATATAGGAAGCTGGTAAGCTGAGTCACAATGTGTACTGTCTGTTTTACATTAGCTATCTGAGCAAAATGATGGGCAATTCTTATTTCAGACTTCTTATGGTGAAGCATATGGCCTCGTACGTGACGTGAGAATAATTTCCAGTTTCTAAATTCTATCTAGACACTGACGTGAGTACCCAATAGGAGCAAAGGAAATTTGAAAACAGTTTAGACTATGCCTCGGGTATAATAATCTGCAAATGAAATGCAAATTCCCCTCAGCAGGAGTGCAATGTACTGTTGTCTCAACAGGGGTAGTATTTACTGTTGCTTTGGAAACGCCTATGAGGGGGAGCTTGGCCATTGCTTAGACAGAGGCTGAAAGGCAGCTCATCCCCTTGTTTTGCTTGATTTCCAAACTTGGTTTTTGGCCATGAGGTGTTCACCCTTAAAGGCTGAGTTGTGCAATAATTAACAGTAATGCCATTTGTAGAGAGTCCAATGGAAGCCTCTGTCCTCTCCTGGGGCCGTAACAAGAGTCACAACCACCTTTCACATTCCTGAGTTAAAAATGCTCTTAGAGATGCCCTCACAGCACCTGTAAACTGCCCTGTTGATGAAACAATATGTAATTTGTGTGATTTATATACATTTATTATAGCCAAACTCTTGCCTTATATTTGCCACCACTATATTGCTGCTGAGTTGCTGGTAAGCAGCCTGATAAATATTGTACCCACAAACATTCAACCCTTTGGTACTCAGTGCTCTGCCTGGGAACTTTTCATCCTGCCATCTTTATGGCTGTAAGTAGGGATAGTATCTACAAATTTGCTGCATTGAAATCTGCAACAGCTGCAGAGCAAAAAAACATGACTGCAATCTGCAGCTTATAGCCAATAAAAAGGAAACCCTTATCATCCATTTAATTAATACTTGTACCAAGAGAATTGTTGAGATCTGGGCATTATTGTCGGTAGTTTCATTACTTTAAATGTTGATAACATTTGTCCCAGATACTGCAAACCCTTCAGACACCAGAGCAGCTGTAAAGATCCTATCACTGCTCACGTCAACGTTTAAATCTCTGCTTTGTGTTACGCGCGCTGGCGGGATGTGTCTCACCACTGAGTGCAGTGACCCCAGAATTTCATCTGCTAATCAGAAGACTTTAAGAAAAACATTTCAGCTATTTTGCCAGCAGAAGGACGTTGTATTGGTAACTGATGGTGACTCAGAAGAGGCAGAACTGAGGGCACACAGTGTACGTGGTGATTTTCCTTTATTCGATCATTCAGTGCTAAATTCTCACTCAATTGTTAGGTCAGGCATGACAGTGGAGCACAAGTGCTCCTGGTTTAAGGATGCTCGACTCCTTTTCCTTAAGCTGCTTCAGTAATGTGAAGAGATACGGTCACTCTTGGGAAGTGCTTTGGGATGTGCTGAGGGAAACGGAGAGGGATTATTATTTATTATGGCAGGGAAGTGAGAGCCCCTGGGAGCACGGATGGGGCTGGGGTCCATCACCTCCAGAAAGGGAATCAATACTCTGTGTTCAGATTTCCAATATTTTCATAAATAATCACTTCAAACTTTCAAGGCAATCAAGCTCATTTCTTAAGTGTCATTAATCATCATTTCTTAACTGATCAGGCAGGAATGTCAAAAGAATAGCAACAACAAAAGACTGCAGGGAAACGCGTTGTTGTAGGCATGTGGAAGATCTGCTAAGGTTGATTTCAATTTAGTTTAATTGCTTTAATGAATGTCACTGCCAAAATGGAAATAGAGTGCAGTTTTCTACATTTTCTTTCTGAATCTCATAGGTACCACAAAAAAATGACATTTTTCATTGTGCAGTGCTTTGCATGGCAGAGATTTTAAAATAAATAAGTGTGTTATGCCATCAAGTGTTTCTAAATGTCATAAATCATAAGGATTGCTGATTGAGACTGAGAGAAGTAGGTAATATTCCATAACACTAATTTATAAAAGACCAAGAACTCTACTAGTCCCCTTTTAAATGATTCTATTGACATGAAATACTTCATGTATATGATAAAATAAAAAAATAAATGGTAAAGCAAGTCCCAATGAGTTACAAAATGGCAATGGAGTTCCAAATCCTGAGCTTAAATGTCATGCTTCCGAATTTATTTTCATTTAAGTTAAAAAGCAGTGTTTTACATATTAATATCAATAATTATTATTGCAATGCTACAGATGCCTTAGCCAAAAAACCCCAACTGATCACAGCGGAGAGTGCAGCTACCCCTGGCTCCACTACGCCTGTTCTGAATGCTCATGCATCAGACAGCCTAAGGCTGAGAAAAAAGAAATGCTGCTGTTCTCATTACACAGGTATGAAATTCACCCAAATTCAGAGAAAGAAAAAAAAAACAAACAAACAAAACAAACAAACAATTTTTTTTTTTAAATAATAAAACAAAAAAAAACCCAAGTGGACCAAAATTTGCATGTGAGGAGGATCTGTTTCTTGAATAAAATAACAGAGCGATTCTGGCTGTTGGAGAGACTTAATAAGGGAGGAAAGAGCATAACCAGATAACTGAAGGAGGGTCCCTCTGGAGAAGCTGTCAAGGAGTTTGCTTCTCATTTACTCCTTTGTAAAGCACAGCCACCTCACCACTCTTACACACAGCAGCCCCTGCCAGGGGCAGCACTGTTCTCCTCTCCTTCCAGTATTTCTCCCATCTTTTTCCATGTTTCTTTCTTCTTCCCTGGGGTTTTCTTGCAGTGCTGGTGGTGAGCCAGGACCCAGCTCAGCCCTTCATCCCCAGAGGGAGGATGCTGATGAAGAGGGACCACCCAGACTTACTAATGTTGTGGAGCAGGAAGGAAACTGGAGTTTTGATTGACATGTGCTTGGGTCCTTCAGCCACTCTAAAAACTCATCCGTGGGCAGAGGGATGCTATATTTCCCCCCTGGTATGACCATTTCTTCACGTCCTTTAAGTCTGCTCTATTAAAGCCAGATAACAGCATCATCTACAATCACTGACAGCTCAGAATGAAGGCAGAAACTCTTTCCATTTGACTAACAAGGAGCATGAGAAAACAGAAAACTTTAGTTAATATTCTTAATATAAAGCCCTTCATCAAGGCCAATTGTTCCTCTGTATAACCACTTGATTTTGACTTTATCTGTTTCTGTGTCTTGCCCTGATTTGTTTTCCCTCATATTCATTAGTTACAGAATCACAGAATTGGTCAGGTTGGAAGGGACCACAGTGGTCATCTGGTCCAACCTCCCTACCCAGCAGGGTCACTCTGGAGCACATGGCACAGGATGGCATCCAGACAGGTCTTGAACATCTCCAGTGAGGGACACTCCACAACGTCTCTGGGCAACCTGTTCCAGCGTGCAGGAACTCACACAGTGAAGAAGTTCTTCCTCATATTGAGGTGGAACTTCCTGGGCATCAGCTTCTGCCCATTGTCTCTCGTTCTATTGGTTGGCACCACTCCATCTAATAATTTCCAGTTTGTTGTGTTTTTTTTCCCATGTCTATCAGGGAAATCACACAAACTGGTGGCCCTGTACTTATAGCCCTGTGTCCCCTTTAGTTGTTGCATTGAAACTTCTCTGTCTCTATAATTTCTATAAATATGAACAACAATCTTCCTAAAAGTAGATGATCCTCATCAATATAATGACAAGACAGCTTTTTCCAGCTACTTTAATAATCAAAGTTTGAAAGTGATACGGTCATTGGGAAACACACCTCAAAAGGACCTCGGGAGGTCATCTTTTTCACATCCCTGCTCTAAAACAGGATCACCAGCTTCAAAGCAATCTGCAGGATATTTTTGTCAAACATAAAAATAATTTTTTTAGTACCACCACTAACAATGGTTTCAGAGCCACCCATTGGTACGTCCCAGATTCTCCTTTTCCTCATCTGCATGATAAGGAAAATATTTAAGAGCACTAAATCCAGGGCAGCCCTTGGCAAGACACATTTTACATGGCCTAAAATAGACTGCTGATAATTCATCTCTGAGTGTTTCAGCTGCTGGCCCATCAACACTCCGATGATTTCACCTTCATCATACTTCATTTATGGGAATGTCAGGTACGACCATGTAAAACCAGCTGCTAGAGCAAAAATAGTGGCTTTTTTCCAATTACTCTTTTGATAACAGAAAATTTGTTGGCTTGACACTGCTGCCTTTGAGAAAATCACATTGGATGTTTTATCATCTTACTCTTCTCCTAGCACTTATAAATAGCTCGCTAAACAACGTGTCAGTGTCCTTCTTTGCAGAGGTTATGCTGATAAGTCTACAGTTCTGTCTTGTTATCTTTTCTCTTGTTAAAGAGAGTTCCTGAATTTGCTCTCTCCTGTACCTTGGGGACCTTACCAACCCTTTCTGAGTTTTCCAAGGTAATCACTAATGGCCTAGAAATTGCTATGTTTAGTACCCTAAGTGCTCAGATGGATTTCACGAGGTCTTGATGAGCTGAATATTTATAAATATATATACTCATTATATAAATATTCAGATAAATAATGTTGCACTGATTCTGCATTGTGTTGTTGTTAGCTACATTAATATTAATTCTCAGGATAACCTAATTAGTATTCATATATTTTGCTTTCCATGAAGATTGAGAAAAATAGGCTGTAAGCATTCAAGCTGCCTTCTTGTTTGTTGTTTCATCTTGCCCATGAAATAACAAAATGACATTTTTCTTCCTTTCAGTACTTCTAGTGTCTTACTGCTACTTTGTCTTATGTTCTCTCCCACCATAACTCTTTTGATCCTAATTCTCCCCTGTTCTCTCCCTTTTTGCTTTTGCTCTACCTTTATTCCTGTCCCGGTGCTGTGAGGTGGTGAATGACTGCTTGCACACTGAGCATTTTCCAAACACCCCATGGCAGCACAGAAGTCAGCCCTAGGAGTGTGTCCCGTGGGGTGCAGAGGCTGCAAGTCCAGGTCTGACACATCCAGCATGGGTCTCCATCTCCACCATCTCACAGAGGATCTCTCTAGGGCAGGATCAGCTGTCAACATGGGAGCAATCTCTTTGAAAACAGGCATTTGGGTGTAGTAATTGTGATTTTCCTGGGCGCTTATTTCCTTAGGAAATTTTACTTACTAAGGTTGTGTAAATCCATCTAGATGAGAAGGACTTAGTACAAGGTTCTCAGCATCTTCCTTTCCCCTGTTCTCTTTTTCTTTTCCATGATTAACTAATTAGAATGGATAACTCCTTTATACAAATCCAGTAGCAAATATTTCCATAGGACATTGCTGTTCCATTCCCACAAAGTCATTGAATTTGGCTTTAGAACCTCATTTGGCTTCCTACAGCTCCATCCAGATTGAACTCCAGCAGCAGATGCTTTTCCACTAGAATGAGTCTGGCTATCAGCACAGCTCAACAAGCATTTCTATTTGACTGTGAAAGGTTTCTCTAGCCAAACATACTTGAAATTCATACAAAGGGCTCATAGTTACCACGGATCCCTTATTTATGTTAACTGGAGAAGCACTCTTCCTCTGGGAAGGTTTTGAAAGCCAGGCCTCCTAAGACCTAACCTTGTGAGAGAGTCATTGTGCCTTTTGTATCAAGACTATGTGATATTAAGATATAATTTAACCAAGAATTTGAGTGTTGCTTACTAATCTCAGTAATATTAGTAGTGTGATTTTTTTTTGCATAAATCTTCTCTACATTTTAATGCTCAGGAGATGGTAGAGGAGTTATTATGTATAATATACCTTGTTTTGTATGTTTTAACATTTAAAGGATGAATATGCTCCACACCCTGCAGGCATTAAAATGCTAGTGTAATGGATCTGAAAGCTTTGGCAGGGAGAAGAATAGGAATTTTTTCCTTTCTTTGAGCAAGATTGGCCTGTCCTAAAAATGATGGATCATCGAGAACAGAGAATGGGAATTGATACCTAAGATATGGCTTTGTTATGGTTGAGTGAAATTTATCATGCTCTGCAGCAGGAGAAATTGTTGTATTTTTTCTCACGATGCATTTAATGCAGCTGGTAATTTAGGAAAGTAGGTATGAATTCTCCTGGAACATGGAGACAAAAAACTTTTCTTTGCAGGTGACTGTGGTTTCCCCCATGCTGAAAGGAGGCTGAAATGTTCATTGTAGTGAAACCATAGACCTTGTTAGGCAAAGAAACCAGCCAGCCAGAAAGCTTAGATGGATTTTCATATTATTCAAGTTTAATTTTTCTCTGTATGTGAGCATATTTAGACCTCTGTTTATTTTAATTCTGTGTATTCATGTTAATCTGGTGCAGCAGTAACCCTGCTGGTAAATGGAGATGATGTCAATGGGTCCTGTTTCTGCAATGACTGGGAACCCCTCCTAATGCAGAGAGAGGTGCTGCATTCAGTCTCAGAAGAACATTATAGGTAAGACATATTTCCTACCTCCAAGCCATGGAGGTATTTTTAACTATTAATATAAAATTTACTCAGAGATGTAACTGGACAAATCTGGAAGTTCAAATCATCTTTCCTTGAAAATTATGGAAAACTGTAGCATATTCTCTGTGCCTCTCCTTCCTTCTCACTCTTTTCTTCTGCTGCTCCTTGCGCTTTTCCTCTGCGCTGACAGAGCCACATTCCCTGTGAGGTTGTGCCTGCTCTGCCATTGAGCACCTCCTGTTGCTCTGACCTTGCTCAGTCCCCCTCTTGTCCCCACTCCAGACACCTCTTATTGCACTTCCTTATTTTTTTTTCCCCACAGAGGCACAGCACACGTTGCTGATGGTCCCCAGAGAAGTATTTGTCCTTCTGAAGTTGAGGGATATCGGGAAGGACCCATCCCTGTCTGCTTTATCTGGAAACACAAACTATGACCCAGCAGTGACTGTCCCTGAGAATCAATACTCTCACGTGGAATTGGATACATCAACAGGAAAAGACGATAAGAAGGGCAAAATTAGAAAGTCTAAATTTATCATGTGAAAGTTCTCGTGTCCGAAAGTGAGAGTTGAGAAAGTCTCTCTCTGCCCACATCAGAAGCAGAGGTTTGTGGTCCCAATCAATAATAGTAAGGAGATGTTTCTATTCAGATACTTTCTGAAAAGATATCTTCTGGAAAGATATCTGAGCAGAGATAGCTATCTTCAGGAAAAGGTGAACAAAAGCATCTGCATAAAAACCTCAGTTTGCCACACCTAAACCTTCCCTCTCCAAGGTCAAGCTTCCCATATCTCACATACATTCCCTCAAAGTTGAAGCTGACTCTACTATTCCTAGTATAGAGAGACATGAGGAGGATAATTTTGATGAACAGTTGGATTTTCTTTAACTCGGAGTATTACCAGTAGGCATTGCCTGTTGGTAAGGAGCAGTGTGTTCATCATTGCAAACATAATCATAGCCATAGCTTGGTCAACAAATCTGAGTATTCCCCAGGCTTGGGTTACATAACAAAGTGTTCAGTTCTTCAACAAGAAACAAGAAAACAAGCAATAAAAACTTTAATATAACTGTGATACCATGACTCCATACAAAGAAATTCATATGTGATGACATTCTACGCAAACTGATGGTTCTACATAGGTAATAATCCATTTCTAGTTTATCCTAACCCACACCTGTAAAATTTACTCTAAAATGTTTGCAATTGTCTGTTTTGTCCCATTGATGTAAGGATTATTTGTCAATAAACTAGCAAGTATTTTTTCAGAGCATGTGACTGCTTTCATGTTTCAAATATACTGCATAATTCATGGATTTGAGAAAATGTAATTTTTAAAAGGACTATTTAAGAAAATACACGATTGCTTACAACTCAGGTTTAATATATTGTTCTATTTTCTTTTTACCCTTAGGATAACTTCACTCTTTAATGTAATTTGGTACTGAGGAATGGAATGAGAAAAGATGCAAGTTATTTAGCTGCTCAGATCTGCTTAAATGAAAAATAATCACTTCCAACAGAGACAGTACATTAATAGCTACTCAGAACATATGCTTTTACAGATTATTATCATTCCAGCCACCTTTCCATTAATTTGTTTCATTGACTATCTGGACAGAAAGCTAGCTCTGATTTTCTCCAAATTCATCAAGGTGCTCCTTGAGTAATCATTTCTCATTTCTAGTTTGAGAGCTCCACTCAGCTAGGACATTTGTCATGACTGACACCAGGCTATGAAACCTTCCAGCTCTCCATGAAGTGTCTAAAGGCAAGGAGAACTTCTACGCACCATGAGACACTCAAGGAGCTACAAGTCTATAAATGTGCATTAACTCTTGCACTGCTGTAGTGGGAGAGACATTGTGGACCCCAGCAGTGTTTGATTGCTGGTGGGCTTGGGCGTTAGCGCTGATTCTTGGAGAGTATTTGATAAAATAGACACTAGAGAGCATGGATAATCAAAACTTCTCTTCCAAAGCTCAGAGCAATCTTTGGCATGCTTAGCCCTGCCAGTGTGATGCAGGGAATATTTATGAAACTTAGGAAATGTTGAAGAACAAGTGCTGACACACAATAAAATCCCATGGATACAATGAAAGCAACACAGGGCAAAATGCCCTCGTAGCTAACAGGGAATATGGGAATGACTGATATGGGAAGTCAAATGGAGCAAGCACAAGGCAGTGGGCAGTGGTAGCATTTCTTAAAAATTAAAGATGAGGCCTTTGAAGGAGGTAGATCACATGGAAAATGCAGACATATCCAGCAGGTATCTTTTTGCTGTTGTATGTGGAATGAGAGTTTTATCTCTGTCAGCAAGACAGATGTGAGAGAGCATCTGCTAAAATCAAACATCTCAGATGAAAGGATACCAGCATCCCAAAGGAAAATATCAAGGAGGTTTGTGAACCACTACTGTACTTTGAAGCAAAGTTGGGTTAATACTTAATGATTATCTGTTTTCCAGTTATGTCCTAATACTTTTAAAAAGATGGAGAGATGATCCAAAGGAAAATAGAGAAGCCAGCATGGTTAAGGGTTTTTTCCCCGAGACTAGCAAAGTAGGTCTAAAAAGAAAGGATTAATACATGTTTAGACAAAACTGCCTAGTTTCATAGTTGTATTCTTCTGTTTTCTTCTTTTGGGGGTGTGTGTTAACGAAAACCAGCATACAAACCAAACAGTATTGGATTTTTCAAAGGAGAGCAATCCCTGCTCTGGTGTCTGTCTCCAGTGTCAGAAACACAAGAACTATTTGTGGATGTGCAGCAGCTAAAGTACCTCCTTTTCCTCAGATAAAATGGAGAATTGCTGGTTCTTCTTGCCCGAAGAGCTGACAGTCTTCTCCAGGAGACTGCTGAATTTCTTGCTCTGTGATCAAGTATTTATTCTTTCTTCTTTGCGGTATAATGTAGCCAAAATTGAATAACCCCACTAGGAAAGAATGTGAGAAAGGTATATTGTGATGTGTTTACAATACCTTGGTTATTAGAATCATTAATCTGTCATTATTAATATTAAAAGAATATACAATGCCCATGCAAAGGAGAAAAGTGGCAATTTGTTGGCTTTAATGGACTGCCACAGCTTGGGAATCTGAATTGTTTGATACATTCATCTCTTTCTTTGGACAGTCTTCAGATAAAGAAGAGATTTGTCTTTTTTCCTGAAAAATAATAATATATATATGTGTCTATGTATATATATATATATAAAAAATACTGGGAAATCATTGTAACAACCCTACTTTTAGGCAATGACCATGACCAAACGTCAAACCCAGGGTTCAGCCAGTCTGTACTGGAAAACAACGCTTGTCCTCAGTGATTGTTGGCAGGTTATTGACTTTCTGCAGATGTCTGGAGGAGAGTTATAGACTAATAAAGAGACGGGCATTTCTTAGTACTGCTCATATGAGGCCATGGTCTAACGGTCCAAGAGTTAGGAATATGATGGGATAAAGGTTGGACTTGATGATCCTGGAGGTCCCTTCCAACCACAATGATTCTATGATATGATGGCATACATAGTCCTATTGGTTATCGTATTTGGGGCCATGGAGGAATATTCCCTGCTGAGATACTGAAGAGCTCAGTGCTCCGACTCACCACAAAAGCTCTTCTCTTCATTAAAGGGCATCTGTAGACTCCCACCAGCTACTTTAGCTCTCTACATGCCCAAACCTGGTTCACATTTGGGTCTTACCTGCATGAAGGAGAGCAGGCTGCATCCCTGAAATTACAGAAATGACATGATTTATTCCTCCGTTCCAGCAGGACAGCAAACCAGCTCTGTAGCAGGCAGCGCCCATGGTAGCACAGATTTCTTATGATCACTGTTCCAAGGCTAAATATATTCCAGAAAAAAAAATAAAATGGTTTATTTGGACATTCATTCAAAACTTACAGATTTGAAGACTATTATAAAATGTAGGTGAGGTCTTAAACAAATGCCTCCTAAAATAAGTATATCTGAAAATGCTTAGGAGAGCTGAAGAGGAGCTTTCAGTGGAGGCGATGCCATAGAGGTTGGCATCAGAGAGTTCATCTATTGCTCTTCACAAAGCAGCAGAGCGACCAGAACTTTTCCTCTTCTTTCTAGCAAATCTGTGGGGCAATACTCAATAAATAGATCGGTAAGCTAAAGGTTAATACTTTCAAAAGACTTATTGGAAGCTAATGATTACATGTTTGAGGTATTTCAGCATTTTTCCTTGCCTACTTCTAATTCCCTAATGAAATTGCTAAAAGAGGTTTTTTTAGACAACTTTCAGTGGGAGTCAGCAAAACTGTTTTAATGACCAGCTTATATATGTACTGAAGAGACTTAATGTGGCTGAGGCTGGAGACACAGATATGCATGTGGATCAGCAGCAATTGCATAGCTCATAAATAAAACAGGAGTGAATGTGATTATTTTTTTAAATATATCTCTTTTTTACTTGCTTTAGATTTATTTTATAAATCAAAAGGAAGAGGATAAAAATCATCCAGTTAATTCAGCCAGATGATGACTTCAGCAGAGATACTTAAAAGGAGCACCCAGAAGCCCAGCCAGAAGAAATGTGTGTTTTCTTCTACATACTTGTGACTTTCCTCATTCTTTTTTAGGATTCCTAAGGCTAGGCTTCTGTGTTCAGTGCATTACATTCTGTAGTCTTTCCTTATCGCTTCAACCTACCCATACTAGACTTTGAACAAATAAACAGATGGCAAATAGAAAATAAATGGATAATTCTTGCTATTTCATGTTCCTGCCTGAAGCAACACAAATTTCTCCATCCAGCACATCAATGACCAGAGTGCTCCATAAATAAAGGACCAAGTAGTCTCTGAGTATTAGACAGTTTGCAGTATTTCTGCCTTCTGGCTCTGTGTGGTGTTCTAATCACTCCCTCAGCAACAAAATACCCAAGAAATTATTTTGCCTTCATGGCCCAGGACCATCAGTAGGTACCAAGCTTCCCATAAAGTGAAAATAAAAGAGCAAGGCAAAAGGATATGAGAGATGCTCAGAAAAGAAATAAAATAAGTTAAAAAGCACAGGCAGAAGGCAAAACAGAAGTCTTTTCGAATGTCTCAGTTCAACTATGTGTCAGTAGATAATAGGAGAGGACAGGAAGAGAGTCCTATAATATATTTGTCTGGTTTGATCAAGAGAGCAGAAGAGACAAAGTCTCTGCCCTGCTGTGAGCCACACACAATTCTAATTGGCTCCACCGTTGGTGATCTCAGAGATGTCACAGTGGCCCCAGGCATGTGCCAGGACATGGAGAAATGAATCACAGAATCATAGTATCACTTGAACATCACAGAATCACTTGAACATTGCCAGGGAGGGGCAGCCACAGCTTCTCTGGGCACCCTGGGCCAGGCTCTCACCCCCCTCACACCAAACAATTTCTCCCTCCCATCCCATCTCCATCTCCCCTCTGGCACTTGGAACCCGTTCCCCCTCGGCCCATCACTCCCTGCCCTTAGCACCAGTCCCTCTCCAGCTTTCCTGGAGCCCCTTCAGGCACTGGAAGGTGCTCCAAGGTCTCCCTGGAGCCTTCTCTTCTCCAGGCTGAACACCCCCAACTCTCTCAGCCTGTCCCCAGAGTAGAGCTGCTCCAGCCCTTGGAGTACCTTCATGGCTCTTCTGGACTGAGGGATGAAGTTGACCTCAAAGTTGGTCATATTTCTCAGTAGGCTGCTTGGCCACCTTCAAGATGTCCAGGAGGAGCCAGAGGCACAAATGCATGCTCCATCTCTTCCTGCTGGGCTCCAGTGAGCCCCTTTCATCATCTGACTTCAGGTGTTTCATCAGCACTACAGCATCATCTGCAGAAAGCAACGACCCCATTAAGTGATTGAAACTGGGGCCAGGTGGGTAGGTTGGCTCTCCAACTTCTTGTGTTTGACTTAGATCTTCATACAGTTGAACTCTTCTTTTACTAGGTTATACTCAACCTCCATATCACTTTATCTTTTCCTAGTAAAATTAAAGAGCAGTAAGCTGTGCTTTAACAAAAATATTCAATAGCCTTCAATAAACCATTAAGGAGATGCCAATAACATCACATACTGAAGTGATTTACAAAAGTCATAAAAATAAGTCCAAGACATCTTTGTGTCAGTCAAACACAGGCAGTGTGTATATTTTCATGAAAATATGAACATGATTCAACCTGAAAAGTAAATGCTTGCAATATTCTCACTTTGTGTTTTAAATACCTTATGCAATCAGAAATCAACCTTGTTGATTGATTTAGCTACCTAATTACATATAAAATGTAGTTTAAAAATCCTTCTAACTCTATAATTTCAGTCACTTCTGATTCATGCAGCTGTCTGAGTTATTTTTCCTTCAAAGGAAAAAAAAACCCTCACATTTTCTCCTGCTACTTAAAGTGATAATTTAGTCATATAATTTAAATAAATAAATAAATCCACAAACAAATAAAACCAACCCCCCCCCCAAAACCCCTAGAGCTCCAATAATGTTTCTCTATTTTGGGCTGAAAAGAAGTCTGCCACCCACATTCCTTTTTTACTTTCTTCTTACACCACTTGCCAAACATTTATTTACCAACTGGAGTACTACAGTAATACAAGGACGTATTTTTCTCCATTCTAAACTGTGTGTTAACATTAAATGAAAACCTAAAAACTCTGAACTGAAAAATTCAGATTAGCTAGAAGGATATATTTGGGTTTTGCATACATTTTCAATAACTACTCAAGCTGATTAGTGACTTTACTAAGTCAGCCAGCGGCTTGGAGGGCTGGTGAGTACAGAGCTGACTTTGGGTTAGTCAGATGTGCATAGTACACAGTAATGGCAGTCAAAAGCCTACAGCAATTTTCCCCCTGCAACTCCAGCTCCATGAATCCCAAGACGAGGACTAAGCCCACAGAAATCAAAAGCTGTTTCACCTCATTGCAAAGAAGTGGAAAAAAATAGAAATCATATGATGGGGCAAAATCAGAATGTATGAAGTAGAAGACAAGACAGAGAAACATCATACTAACTACTAACATAGTAGCTACTACTCACCAGAGTATGTTAGTAGTTAAATAAGAGGAACCTGGTCCTCCAGCAATGGAAGTATGAAAACTTACCTTCTGACAATGCAGGAAAGGTCAAGATTTGTAATCCTTTTTTATAGTTCAACCCTCACCAACTTCAATTCCTGCAATACCAGAACACGTCCTGAAACAAGGCTTTGATAAAGGCGTAGGAGATGTCAAGGAAGGAACAGCCAATACGGATTTGTCAGATCATCTCACTCTGATCTAATTTCTTTCTATGACATTGTAATGGGCTTAATGGTTGGGGAAGAGGCTGGAACATCTTATGTTTTGATTTAGCAAGGCTTTTGACCCTGACTTTTATGGTCCTTGTGTAAATAAAATGGATGAATATGGGCCAGAGATTAGATAATAAAAACAGGTTGGTGGGTTGTCTCCTGGGGAAAGCATAGTACCTTCTGAGTGCTTTAAGGATACAGTTAGCATGATTCACAATACATCTTCCTCTGTATTTCCAAATTCTAATTGCAATAGGAGAGGTTGAAATTGTGTCTGGTGACTTTTCCCTTTGCAACCCTTCAGCAAACACAGAGTACTACAGCGGTTTGGTTCAGGTGCTTCTCCAAACCAACCTTATAGAATCATAGAATCATTATGTTTGGAAGGGCCCTCCAGGGTCATCAAGTCCAACCTTTATCCCATCATATTCCTAACAATTAGACCATGGCCTCAAGTGTCTCATCAACCCGTTTTTTGAACCTTCCTACACCTTTGGAGACACTTCCCCGTGAGAAGCGAAAAGCATGAAAAAAAAGGCAAACCTGTGATTATTCTGGAGTAAATCCATCTGCCTGTCTATTCTGGATCCTGGTGATAAAATATCGTAAAGCTGATTGATTCCAGCTTTCACCGGAAAGAAAATTGGCTGTAAATGCTGGCCAAAGGAGCAGCTTTGGTTTCATTTCTGGAAGCTAAATGCTTCCAGGCACCGTGTCTTCAGCTGGCAATGCTAACTATTTGTCTCATCTTATCAACATCACCAAAGTGTGAAAGGAAACAGCAGTGAATTATGACTATAAACTCAGGTCCACACAAATGACAGAAAGTAAATAACACAGTTTTATAGCCTGCAATATCACTGCACCAGATATTCCTGGGAAACACGTCAGAATAAAGTAGCAGCTAACCAAAGTACAGCCTACTTTCAAAATCAGGAAAGAAAAAGAAAAATATTTTCTCTCCTGAATGTTTCTTTGCAAATTTCTGGTGCTTTTTTAAATGGCATTTACATTGTCATGAGAAAATTAAATACCACAAGACTTTTTTCTTCTACTTGTGTTGCATGTGCTTACCTTTCTGCTCTATTTTTAGATCCACTTACTGAAAAAAATAAAAAAGAAAAAAGAAAAGTACTTTCTGGAAGAGCTCACCATTGGTTTGTTTTTGCAGACTTGGGGTAGAACAACTCTTTCCATTTAACACATTCCTAACAGCATACTCAGCCCACATGTTTAGGGAACTGCTGTAGTAGTCAGTATAATGTATTTGTAGAATTGTTTTTTGAATAACTAAAAATGTTAGTAACCATTTCAGTGGCATTTCAAGTAAAAGTGTGCATTCAAATCAAGAAAAAATGAGCAAAAAGGTGATAATTTTCTATCTATAACAGAAAAAGCTGCAAAAAGGCTGCATTTTTATTCTCTCTATTACAGCAGCACTTCAAATCCCTGCAGAGCATGAAACCCACTTGTACTGGGTTTTGTACAAGCATGCACTAAATCATACTATGATGCCATATGAACTTAAAGGATTTTTTTATTAAAAAGAGCATCAGCATCTATTCCCTCTTACTGAAAGTTTCCTCTGTCAGATAATGCCATCTCCTATAAAAGCTAAGAACGTGCACGATGACAGTTCTTTAAGGGCACCTGCACGTGTGTTCACAGAAAGCTTTTAACGTAAAACCTGATAGCAAATTTCAGGAGTTTAAAATTGCTCTTCTTTTCCCTCACTAGAAAGGGGCTGCTTTCAGTTATGACTGATCTGGTCAATAACTAGGTGACAGATGCTCCCTGTTGTCCCACCACCGCCCTCCCAGAGAAAGGGAACAGGGGAAGAAGGGGGAGAGACTTTGAGGCTGGAAAAAAACAGAACAGTTTGAGTGAAACAGAAAATGAAAACAATAATTATAATAATAATGGTGAATTATATACAAATATTTAAATAGTTTCAGATATATAAATGAATATGAAAATATGAAGCCTGTGCTTCCTGGATGGTAATTATGTCCAGACTGTAAAAGTCCCAAACTGGACGAGCAGCAGCTGGGGTGGTCCCATGTGGTCTCAGGTTAGTACTGAAAGTATTTATCCTGGCGCTCTCAAATTAGGATTAGGAAAATATTAACTATTGCCATCAAATGATCCCATGCTCTTCATTTATAAGAAACTCCTTTGGTTTTGTTCCTAAGGACACATGGCAGTTGGCTGCTTTGGGCAGGCACTGGAACAACTCTATTAACTTCCTAATTATGCTGTATTTTTGAAAGTCAATGGTGATATTTAAAACCAATAAGAAGAAAGTAAAAAACCTGCCATTTTTTCAGATTACCTTTAATTCTGTTTTTTGCTGCAGCTTTTTGGTGGATGCACATACAGGCATTCTTCAAAATCTGCAGTAGCTCATCAGGTGAGGAGCTATCATCCATCGAAACACAGGAGGAAATGGAGTGCCCAGGAGTTCATGAGCTTCCAGGACAGATAACCTAAGGAGGCATCCAAACTAAATTTCATTTCCTGCAGGTGACATCTGCTAGATCAAAAAAGCAATGTTTCACTGACTTGATATGAAAGAGGCCAAAATGAGTCAAAGCTCAGAGCAATTGCAAGGGTGATGCAGTGGTAGGAGCCTTCTGGTAACTGCTCACAGCCTCTCCTAGTTGAAAAGTTGATTGGTGATGACTGTGTTTAACTTCATCTGTGCTCCCAGGCACTTGGCAGGAATGTATCTGCCTTCTGTTCCTGGCTTGTTTCCTCCACTGACACCATAGGGGCCCTGGGAAGAACATGACCTAAACCTCAAACGAGCAAGAAATTCCAGTGGAAAGCAAAACGTTGCTAAAGAAAGAGCTGATGTGGAGAGCCATGAACACCAAGCAAGGCAAGGGGAAACCCTATGGCTCCATGTGGACATGAGGTGGGATGGCTGGGATGTGCCCAGGTAGTCTCATGATGGGGAGTCTGAAGCTCGTTGTCTACTAGGGGCTCAGCAACCTTTCTCTAATGGTGAGGCATGCTCCTGCTCACCATTTCAAGGTTTGCAGGAGTATAAAAATCAGAAGGGCAGAGGGACACCCCTATGAGGTTACAGGTTTAGCTTCATAAACCCTTGCAATTCACTGGAGAGATCATAAGTTCAGCCTGGAGAAGAGAAGGCTCCAGGGAGACCTTAAAGCACCTTCCAGTGCCTGAAGGGGCTCCAGGGCAGCTGGAGAGGGACTGGTGCCACGGGCAGGGAGCGATGGGCCGAAGGGGAACGGGTTCCACGTGCCAGAGGGGAGATGGAGATGGGATGGGAGGGAGAAATTGTTTGGTGTGAGGGTGGTGAGAGCCTGGCCCAGGGTGCCCAGAGAAGCTGTGGCTGCCCCTGCCTGGCAGTGTTGAAGGCCAGGTTGGATGGGGCTTGGAGTAATGTGGTGTGGTGGGAGGTGTCCCTGCCCATGGCAGGGGGTTGGCACTGGATGAGCTTTGAGGTGGCAGGCATGGCCAGGCTGATGTCCACACAGGGGCTCCAGCTCACAGAGGAGTGCTGGCAGGGCCAACATGAAGCAGTCTGGTGACTCCACAGTATTTCTGCTCTTAATGCAGGTTCCTAGATAGATCTATTTTCTTTCATGAAATTGCCTAGTCGATTCTTAAACCCAGGCCAATTTTTATCATCCACAGGGTGCTGAGACCGAGCCGTGCAAGAGCTGTGTGCTGCTATTTCTCTGTGCTGAACAGAGCATCTGCAGGCTTCATGCTGCTACAGATTTCACAGCAAGATTGGGCCATGCTGGCAGAAACACAGCAAACAAGAGAAGAACCACTCCATAACCTGCAATCCTGGTGCAGCATCACCCTGGGAGATCCTTCCAGCCCAGGAGCTGCCTGTGGCACCTCCATATTCCCTCTAAACGCAGATTTGCCCATAACCTTTTGGCAGGAGCCAATTTAGCTGCTGTTCACCTGCTTTATGGCCAGCTCTTGTCTTGGTCTGCTAATAGGGCAGTGTTTGCAGCTTTTGTGGTGGTGTTGGTCGTTACCCTGGGGTGCAGGGAAGGGACAGAGTCTGCGAGACCTCCATCCTTCCCAGCATGCCTCAACACAATGAAAACACTCGCTTTAAGCAAATCAATTCCAGCACCCTGCTACAATCAGAGAAGAGGACACAGGGTTCAGCCATTCCCTCCGTCGTGTTCGTGACATACAGGTAGGACTCCTCTATTTTCTTTCAATTCCATAGAAATTGAACACAAAGCAAATCACAGGCTCTCCGCTGTGCATAGTATTCTGTTATAAATCACCCAGAAAAAAAAAATTACAATCTCCCTTTCCAGCTACGCCAGCTTGAAGGATGTCTAGAATAAAGTGAGAATTCCTTTTAAGACTTATTTCTCATTTTGCATCAGCATGTGACAGTGTGTGAGAGGGGCGTGCGGCAGCCTGACCGTGCCCTGGGAGCTGAGCCCGACCCTGCCAGGGCTGGCTGGAGGCTGGGCATTAAGTGTTTTGCCAGCTTATGCTAAACCTCAGTATTGAAAGGAAGAGAAATGAATTCAAGGGGGAAAAAATTATACCTTGGAAAGTATTGCAAACAGCAATGAAAAAAAAAATCCACAGCAGGGAGATTGGGTGTTTGTGTGTGTGCACGTTTAGATCCAGGCAAAGGTGTCATTTACTGCCAATTGCAACACAACTTTCAATTCTGACATTTTTTTTGAACATGTGAAGTATTCTTTTTAATGCAGTTGTGGGTTACTGGTTGAAACCAGCTGTTTCCCATTAGCTTTTGCACTTTCAGGAATTTGGAATTTTCCGGTCAAAAAAATTTGGTTAAAAAATAAGGAATCCCTTGCAGTCTCAGTGGGCATTAAAGGGACTCAGTACCCGCAGGTCACAGCTTCCCAGGCCTGTAACACTTCCCCTGCTGTTTCTAAACCTGAAAAAATAAAGCTTTAACCAAAATTCATTCCCTTTCTCTATTAGGAAACTGGGAAGGACTCTGCAGTGTGGGTGTGTGAAGAAGCTCCATCATGAAGACAGACTACAAGCAGTAAGAGTCCTCAGAGTTTCTGAGGTGTTCTTTTAATTATTTTACTTACAGCTGAAAGAATAAACCTTGCTTTGTAACTTAAATATTTAAAAATTTCTATTTAAAGCTTGTAGAAATGAAATTAGTAATTGCTCTTCAAAATCAGTTTTATGCAATTCTGTTTTTAACAGAACTATGGAATCTAAAATCAGAAGTAAAATAGTTCTGCTTGGGACAGCCAGGAGCTCACCTTTGCAATGCATTTATGGGCAACGTATCTACTGCACATTGAAAAAGATCATTCTCCCCTGGTTGCCTAACACTGTGGGTAACATCAGTGGTTTATAACCTGTACATCTGAACTAGTGCTGGGTCTTTGAACCCCTTCTGCATTTGCCCATGAGCCTGTCACAGCTTCTTTCCTGCACATTTCTGTTGGTCTCTTGCTCTCTAGTGTTTATCAACAAGATCCTAATATAGAATTCAATTTAACCACTTTGATTATTCTCACTTAATGGACAGGCTGGTGAGAGACTATGATGTATCTGAGACTGGACTAAAATGTAAATTAGCTTAACCAAATCTTTCCTTTTAATTAGAATAATTGTTTTGCTGCATTTCTTCCATTCACAAGGATATTCAGCCTATGGGTGAGTAAATTAAACTTAAAGGTATGTAATTCACATTGTATTTCTATTGGGCTCCGAGTCATAACTTGGTTTTAATCCTAATTAGAACAGCAGTTCCTCTAAACAAGCAAAATATGTCATAACTTAACACATTGTGGGGCTGGCTGATAAATGAGGTGCTCAGAAAGCAGTGCAGGCTGGGTGAGAAGCTATCACCCTCTTCATCAGCAGTGAATTTGTGGATCTTGGCGTGCCAGAAAAAATCAAAGTTGTTGTCCCTTGGTCATGGCAGTAGGTCAGCTGCTGAGTGTTGAGTTGTGATGGTGAAGGGTCAATGACTAGATCTGACACCACTACACGCCAAGGTAGATTGACGTTACCTGGAAATGCCTTGACACATCCAGCCAGTTAATAAACTCAAATAAACCAAAAGTCATTCTCTCTTCTGGCTGCTGCCAAAAGGCAGGAGAGCAAACACACAGGCTGCTCCAAGGGTTCGATCAATGTTTCTTATGTTGAAGCAGAAGCTTAAGGCTGAGCTGACACCTGGATGCTCAGTGAGATGCCATGGTTTGAAAAATACCTATTATTTAGAATTTGCTGGGTGTTGGTGTTAGCGTTTAATTGGTGACACAGCAGTACAGCAAAGGTAACAATACCTTAAAGATAGCAGTGAGATTTTTGATTTCTGGGTAGCTTTTTTGTAGGTGGGAGTACACAGGACCAGAGTATTACTTGAGCAACAAGATGCCCTGAGGATGTCAGAGACCTCTCTGACAGAGAAGAGAAGAAAAAGGGCTGGAATGAGCACTCTAAGTGCCAGGTCTTCCAGGAGAGATGGATTTAAATTTATTACACATTTTATAAAAAAATGGAATCTTAAAAAAGTTTGGTTTGCATTTTTTTTTCATCTCCAGTTCTTATTGTGTCATTGGAATAAAAAAAAGCAAAAGGGATAAAAGAGAAAAACATTGAAAAGAAAAAAAACAAAAGAGAAAAAGACCAAATAGTAGAAAATAATGTTAACTATTTACTAAATGCTTTAAATGAAAATGAGAATGGAACTTTAATTTTCTTTTTTTGTGGCATAAAGAAAATCGATTTTAAAAGTTTTCATTTTCTTTGGTGACTCCTGACAGGTGGCTTGTTTTTTCCCCAGCTCTTATTGTACCCTAGAGGACACAACGCTGTGCCAGTTAGTAACAGGAGTCAGGAATATTGAATCTCTAATCTGTTAGACACAGAGATGCAGCACTGCTTTTGGACAATTAGAACAATAATCCATCTGTATCACTTACTAAACAGTAGGGTTCTTTGGTAAAGAAACATAATTGTCATGTAGTAGAAATACTTCTTTTCCCAAACCACCTCAGAATAACCATTTTGCAAGAGAACAAGTGGCTGCAGAAAACAATGTAGGTGCAGTGAAGAATGACAGACATTACACTGGGTAAACTCAGAGTGGTAAAAAAAATAAAAGCACCATCTCAATTTGGTAATAAAATTTCAGATTTCTTTGCTGTTGAAGCCTTTCTGCAGATTTAGAGCTTAAATTCAGAATCTCCATATACACACTGACCACCCCCAACAAAGCCCTTGTGAAACGCATGCTGCAAAACATGGATTTAAAAAAATAGAAACAGCAGAGAGCAGATGTGGGAAATTGTAGATGATGCACAACAGAAAAACAAAGCATTGCCAGCCCCATCCTGAGAGCAGCACTGCTCTGGGCACCTGTGGGGAGCATCTTCTGGCTGGGGTGAGAGATGAGGGAGCTCAGTCCGGGTCTACAATAGCATTGTATGTACAAGTGGGACTGCTGGATGAAATCTCTTATTGCTCATGACCTTTCAGTGATGGGGGGGGGAAAGAAAATTATTTGTTTGTCTTTCAAGTGGAACACAAACACAGCAGAGAAATCTGGGTTAGTGATACAAAAAAAACCCAAACCCATAACATTTTAGGAAGTTGATCAGAAGAAGAAAATCGCTGTAAAAATAATGTGTTAAGCTTCTATATTATAGCAGTACAATTGTTGAAGTCCACAGTGAATCCATCCACGGATGACCACAGCTGAAACGTTGCTAAGCAGCATCACAGTCTTGAGCCCTGAAGTGGCTTTTGAAACCAGGATCACCTCTACCAGCTGCGGCAGAGCTTGATTCCCCTCCTGCCTTACCAGTTCATTTTCATTCAAGATGCTGGAGGCCACAAACTTTATGATTTCCTCCTAAACTGAGCTTTTTGAATTGTGCTCCCCAGACCATTGCCAATGTGCTAAACCATCAGCAGAGGCGAGCTGTTGTGCTGGATGATAACTAATGACTGGCTGATGCCCTCACACAGACCGAGCATCCTCCGCTTGGTTTATCCCAGCCAGTCATTGTTAAAGAGAGAACCTGCAACAGCAAGTAGGAATAAAGACAGATACATTACAAGATTTTGCACGAGTTATTTTAATTTGGAACTGAATCTGCATGAGAAGAGCATGAACACCTGAGCAATTTTAATATGCAGATCCTTTCGGGAGTATGGCAGAAGTGCTTTCAGGCAGAGCTGGGAATTAATGTTTTAATACACTTCGAAGCTAATGTGAAAAATACACACTAGACACATTGCACTGGTAGCTCTCAAGCATCTTTGCTCATAGTCCCAATTCTTGCACAATTCCCCTCCTGTTACCATCTCCAGGCTCATGACACTGAGCCCCTGCAATAATATTTTTTGGTTTTCTTTGGCTCTTTCATTTTTCCTTTTGTGCATGCTCCTTGTAAAACTCCTCTCAGGAAGCAAGTAACCCTGCAAAAGCTGTGTCCTACTGCCAGTAGCTCCAGCAAGTACCACGGGTCAAGGGTGTCCAGACAATAGCTGCTATCACATCACACAGCTGTTGCCCCAGATAGCACTGCACATGTTCAGCTGCCTTAATCTCATTGTTGAATGCCCTGATTCAGCAGCCTGTGTGCTTCACACAACAACTGGAGGGATGCTCCTCATTGCTCCTCTCCTACGTGCATGGCCCCATGTTGTGCTGGCTGTGTCCCTTCTAGAGGAGGAGGCATACCAGAGCAAGGGGCATTCTATACATGTCCTCATATTCTTTCCCCGTTGGCTGTATAGGAAACAAAATACAAGGCTGGATAATTATTTGATCTGACTCCCTATCACAGATCCTATTGTTAATGAATAGGTGAAGTGGTCTCACAAATTCACTGCACAGCATCAAGCACCTGAAATGTCTTGGGCTGCGAGGAAGGAAGGTATCTGAAAGGGACCTTAAATAAACTAGTGAATACTTCCCAGTATCCCAAGCCTGGGAAGTCCTCCTGAGGTTGGTGTTTGGGTGATTAAGAAATCCCAGAGGATCCAGCCTTGCCAGTGTGTGATATCCTGGTGCCTTTTGTAGGTCTCTGGTCGTGACAAGATGATACCTCTCCCCCAAAATATAGTGTAAACTTCTTCTGAGCTCAGTCATTCCCACCTGAGCCGATTTGTATGCTGCCCTTCATCACACCTCACTGCATAAAACATTAATCTACGGAGAGGAAAAAGAGATGCAGCAGCTCCAGTGGATAACTGCTTTATTCAGGGCATGGATTTTTCTGAGCTTTGGGTTCCTACAGGGAAATGAAATGCCTTGCCAGGAGCACCTTGTGAAAGACACTGGAAAACTGGCTGAAATGACCAGAAACCTGAGGGATCTGTGCAAGGGCAACTGGGAGATAGTGCAGAATGTTTTCACCTGGCAACAAGAATCTTGAATGTTCCTCTTGAATACTGTGCTGCAGTGAAAGAGGTGAAGGAGGAAGGGAATTACAGCATTTCAAACTGTAAGAAAAGGTTAACTAGGAGCCTATAATCAACCCTGCTGGCAGAGCTTGTGTGCAGTTAATGCAGCTGCATTTACTTTATAGATCTGAAGCAAGGCCATGGAAGAGGACACTCGGGAGCTGTGATGGGTCCTTGGCCCACGCAGAGCTGTCTCAATGTCAGATCATACCGAAATCACAGTAACTGGGATTCTTCATGGAATTGGGAAGAAACAGCTTGTCAGGATTTAATTCATGGAATGTCACGGCCATACTATTGCAGTTTAACTCTCACC
The DNA here is from genome assembly GCA_013398125.1 of Aegotheles bennettii. Lineage (NCBI taxonomy): Eukaryota > Metazoa > Chordata > Aves > Caprimulgiformes > Aegothelidae > Aegotheles > Aegotheles bennettii. The sequence continues at coordinate 421,575 of VZRW01005948.1, forward strand.
CTGCACTGACACATCCCCACAATCTTCTGGCAAAGCACACTATAGAAGAACAATATCTCATGTGCTTGGTTCTTTATGGACATATTGTCCATACATTATAGGTGCTGTGAGATTAACATACAGACAAGAAAATTCATGTTCAAACAGAACCAAAACGCACCAGTGAAACAGCCTAATCCACCACCAGAACATGAGAAAACAGAATAACTCAACTCCCCTTTCTGTTATATCCTACATTCATGTACATGGACCACAGATGATTCCAACATGAGCTCAGAGAGTACAAGGAAATCATTCAGATGATGGATTTATTTTTTTTTCCCAGGGAAATGCATCTCAACACATTTGGAGGGATGAGCAAAACATATCAGCATTCATTAGGCTGAATGAATACATGCTTGGTCCTGCAAGCTCCAGCCTCCTGGAGGGATCCCAGCTCTTGGGCACACGCCGGGGCCCCTCGTCACTGCAGCCCATCACTGCTCCAGGCACTGCTTGACAAAGCAAACGAGGTCAATGCAGAAATCAGGTTGTTCCATGGTACATTGAGACCTTGAAAGCTAAACTCCAGCTCAGTAGAGTGCACACTCCAAGAGTTGTGGTACAGGCACAGCTTTAGCTTAATGCACTGCCCCATGGCTGCGCCCCTGCACCATGGTGGGACCTGAGCAGATGCAGCAGGAATGGGTAAAATCTGCTCCTCACCCACACAGGGAAACAGATGAACACCTATCAGTGGGGATCAACTGCTTTTACATTAAAAAAAGAATCAAACCCACCCTAAAGCCCTCCCCCCTGGTGTTCTGAGCAGCAGCAGATGCCAAGGAAGGCTGCGTGTGAGGGATTGCCTCTGCCCCGAGATGTTCTCCCCCCTGCCAGCAATAAGCAGCTTCAGATGTTTCCAAATCAGCATTTCTAATATGTTCCAAAGGACCTCCCTCCTGTGAATACGCCTAATCCTTTCAGAAAACATTTCTATTTTGGGAAACTCGCGTTGGCAATAAAGTTGTAATTTAATTATTTATTGCAAATTTCCCTGCTTTCAGGAGGCTGAGTTCAGCTGAGCTCAGCATTTTGGAGGAGAGTCACCAGACAACTTGATCTTGGGAGCAGGACTGCTTTTCTTTGTGTTCAGGGAGGGGTTTGCTCTGTTTGCCATTTACCATGTCAGAGCTGCTGTCATTTTCTGTGCTCATCTGTGAGAACCTGGGCTTGGGGCAAGATTTACCTGGTAAAGGTAGAAGTGTTTTTGCTCCCAAGTGCTCTTTCCTCATTCTTAGACATGTTGCTATAAAGAAAAAAGGGATTGTGTGGATGCAGTGGAATATTTGATGTATGTAATTCCTGCAGCATAAGAATCCCTCTGGGGAGGTGGGAAAGGGGGTCAGGCAATCACTAATATTTTGGCATAAGGTACCAGACTGCACTCCCTCGGTCCCTCGGGTGCCTAAATGAGGTGGTGACTGCTGATTCCCAGCCCACAGGTCTAATGGTCTGGAATATGATGGGATAAAGGTTGGACTTGATGACCCTGGAGGTCCCTTCCAACCATAATGATTCTATGATTCTAAGGTGCTCCTGGCCAGTGAACTGGAATTATCCCTTTCCACTGCTGAGGTGCTGGGATCAGCTTTACAGGGTTAGAGCTGGGCAAGAAGCACTGCCCTGTCCTCCTGGGTGATGGCCAAGCCACTGAAAGCATCTTTGCATGGCTACTGCCTCTAGCAGACACCGACACCAAGCAAGGGTGCAACCAGAAACAACCCCTGCAAGAGGAGAGCCCTCTCCTCCACCAGCAGAAACACTTGAAATCCACACGAGCCTGAACTCAAAGTGGTTGCCCATCATTCTTCTGCTGTGGATTAAACTCCTATCTTTTAAATGAACTGTGTTTAAGGAATGGAGATGAAATGGCACTAACAGCACAACATTTTCTGGTGCTGTCTGCTGTTTCTCATTACAAAAATCTAGGTCAAGATTATTTTAAAAGTAGATTTCCAAGTAAGAAGCATCAGTCATAGAACATTTGCCTGAAAATAGCTAATATAAAATAGATACAAAACTGCCAGATAAGCACAGGGTGCAAAAACATTGTTCCTGCTCTCAGTAATGTCTTAGCAGCTCCCTAGCACATAAAAACTAGCTGTAATCACACATTTTACTTCGCTTCTCTCTATCACAGTGATGGCCAATTTATCCACAGCAGCATATTTACAGGCCTGTTTACTGAATTGAAATTCCTCTCCAGAGCAGATGCTCCATCGCCTCAGAGCGCGATAGGATTTAATTGAAGCAGCACGAGGTTGCTGATGAATGGGATTCCTGTGAGAAGGGGCCTGGGGCCGGGGCAGAATTTCAATGGAGGAATTAAAAAAAAGACAAGTTAGCCATTCTTAGCAGGTAGCAGAGATGATTCAAGATCATCTTCTAAGTGTGCAGAGCCAGAGCTGTTTACTTCAAACTACTGACAGACCCCTTATTTCCAATTGCACACCAGTTTGGTGTTGGATGATGCTGTACATGTGCACATGGGATGCAGACAGTGTGTAAGACACAGGAGAATACCAAGAGCTTATGTAAATTGTGGAAGTTGGTCAAAACAAAGACTTTTGGGTTTGTTTTTTTTGTGTATTCCAGGCATGCCAACTTTTGCACTGCAGTTCTTAACTCCACCCTGTCAATGCTGCAAGCCATCTATGCTCACCTTTGGGACTTAGGGATGATGTCCACCCAGATATCCCGTGTGGAGGTGTACTGGAAAAAAGGAGCACTCTGATACTCCCCATTCCTTGGTCAAGCTCTTCTCTCAGGGCCCCACTGCTTCAACAGGTCCCAGGTTTCGGAGCAACCCAGGGTGAGCCTGAGAACATCCTCACCCAGCATGGTTTCTGTGAGGGTCTGTGGCCACAGAGCTGCTCTGGTTTGAGACGAAGCTATTGGGTGCTTTCCATGGCCGTGGACATCCCAGAATCCCAGGGTTGGAAGGGACCTCGAAGGATCATCTAGTCCAACCCCCCTGCCAGAGCAGGACCACCCAGAGTCCATCACACAGGAACGCATCCAGGCGGGGTTTGAACGTCTCCAGCCAAGGAGACTCCACAACCTCACATCATCATATTCTTTATATTAACTCCTTCCTGAATTTACACTCTGATCTCTCTGTGACTATCAACATGTCACTGCAGAAAAAGCCACCCTGAAATCCCACCACACAGACCCTACCATGCTTTTGCTGCTCATAAAGTTCATGCTAGAAGAAAAGCCATTGGGTTTTGTTGGCATGAGCTCCATTTGGCCATCACCTGTCACTCATTTCAATTCACATCTGCCTTCACAGTTTTGATTATGTTTTCCAGCAGTTCTAATGCTGTGCCAGCCTTCAGTTTGAATTACTGCTCTGGGTACCTGTTCTTTGTGTGGCCAAGTGATTCAGCTGGAGACTTCACCACTATTTCTTCCTGTTTAACCTCCTATGTAGGAATATATTTGCTAATCCTGAGGAAGCACACACACACACACCAGTCATCCTTACCAGCTTCAGATAACCATCCAGGCTGGACTGAAAGAGGTTTGCTCTCCATCACAGGTTTGGCCAATAACCAGATGTTCTCTGTTATCCCCCACCACCACCTTCCCAGGGGAAGAAAAAAGGGGAATGAAGGAAAGAAACTTCAAGGTTGAAAAAAACCAAACAAACAGAACAGTTTCAACAAAACAGAAAATAAAAGCAATAATAATAATAAAGAAGGTGGCTTATGCACAACCATGTATGTGCATCAGTATATACATAAATGAAAATGCAAATAAGGAGCCCATGCTTCCCAGATGGCAATTAAATACAGACAAGAAAAAGGCCCAAATGGACTCACCAGTGGATGAGGTGCCTGGAGCCAGTGTCCTGGTGACAGTCCACAAAGACCTTGGAGCACCTGTGCTGGTCCTACTGGAGGAGGTGAGGGAAGGCAACCTGTGTGCACAATGTTCTTCTCCAGCAAGAAAACACCACCCAGGAACACCTGCAGTGTAGGGAGGGGTGTCAAGAGGTGATCCCAACCCCACCAGCACAAACAAACAACAACAGCAGCAGCAGCGTAGGGAGGAGCGGCAAGAGATGCTCCCAACCCCACCAGCATCCAAGCCCAGGAGGGCTCTGAGGAGCCATTTTATACTGAGTGCCATGGGCAGGAGCTCTGTGATTGGTCCACTGGGGTCACCTGACCCACCCACCCCTCCCCACAGGACCAGCTGCCCCCCATCCATCCAATGGCCACACCAACAGGCAGCAGCTGGGGGCTCCTGGGTGGGCTCAGGTCAGCACGGAAAGTTCTCATCCTGGTGCTCCCAAACCAGGACACTCCTAATCTAAGGATCAGCTGAGGACCACATCAGCTTTCCTGAAGCTCTTCCTTCTTGGAGACCTTCCTTGTCAGCCACAGGCACAGGGGGTTGCTCGTATGAACATTTACCTGGGTCATGTCTTTTCTGCCAGAAGTTGAGATTGATTCCTGATGAGTCCAAATCTTTGCTCCACCCTCATTACTGAAGTAATTACAATCACTAAAAAAGAGTTTTCTTAATTATTCATAGGCTGGAAACATGTATTTAAAATATAAATTAAAAGCCACTTGGAGTGTAGAGACAAGAATGGTTAAAGATATCATAGAATCACAGAATCATCAGGTTGGAAGAGACCTTCAAGATCATCCAGTCCAACCCCTACCTACAGCACCACTAACCCATAGCAATGGACTGAGAGAAGGAAACCAAGTTATGGAATCTGGGTGTCTCAACTCGACGTTAACACCATTCATTGTGAGTAAGGCAAGTTCACTTTGCCTGTGAACACGACCTCAACGTTTGGGTTTTTTTCAGATCTATTTTAAAATATCTGTGCATTATTCTATCCGTGTCTCTCATCTGAAAAGCCTGTTCAGAATAAACCTGTTCTCATCAGATGAATAGCAGTCCTGCGTTATGTGACCATTCTGACTTACAGCATTTATTATTTCCCATTGTGTGTTTTGCTATCTAAAACATTTACATGGACATTTAGTACAATTATTTATACTGGAGTATGTAGTAGAGAAAAAGCTGATCTATTTATCTAAATGTTATTATGTGCAGCAGAAAAAATAATTTTTCTGGTTCTAAAAGAAAATTGGTCATTTTATTTATTTAATTTTTCTTCTCAGCAGTTACCAGAAATTTAAAATGACAAAACAATTTATAGTACAATAGACCCATAATTATGCTTCTATAATAACTTGTGGCAGTGGATAGTTCCTGTAAATCTATGCTTTGGAGGTGATTTTTTGTCATGGCAGCACATCAGAAATTACTCTGAATTTTGCCAACAATATTGTCTTGAAATACAGTGAAAGTATCTGTGGATTGAATCCGAGTTCTCCCAGAAGAGCCAGAAAATGCTAATTAAAATTCAATAGTTTTTTCGTTACCTTCACAAATGCAAATAATGTACTCTAAACACTTGCAAATAAGTGTTATTGATCCTTTGGAGTCAAAGCAGCCTCAGTGCTAATAGGACTCTGGTTGCCTTCCTACAGCTTAGAGATTAATTGTACTCACTGAGAGCCTGGTAGCCCTAAGCTCTCCAAGTCTGGGGAGCGTCCATGCTTCAGAAACCCTGCCAGCCTGAGGATGTGATTTTTGCACAAAGTTAAGGCTGGGAATGTTTCCTGTGGTTTGCTGTATTGATTCCGAGAGAGATGCATGGATGCACTCCCCCGGGCAGAGCATCCCTGGGAAAGCAGCTGAACTGGCACTAAGCAGCACAGGGCAGGGGCTGGTGTTTCTCAAGAAAAACCTGGAATTCAAATCTCTTTGGTTTTGAACAGAGCACAGCTCTTGAAGAGAAAACGTCCTGCAGACTGAAAATGATATTTCAATAAACTGAAATCCTTTATGTATCGATTTATTTCCCAGTTAGCTACATCTTGGAGCGGTCAGTTTGAAACAGAAGACACAAAGTCAAGACCATTTCATTCTTGTGTGTCAGGTTGTTTGTCTTCCAACAGAAAAAAAAATAATAAAAATCAGCATATCTCCATCAATTCCTTCAATTTCTATTAACCAGTAGGAGGAGAAACCCCTACTGGAAACTAGTGATGGAAGCACACTTTCCCAGTTCTGTCCCATTCATGGGAACATTCCATACCCTCTCCTCAAAGACAGACCCTCCCAGTCCTTTCCACAGGGTGGGCTTTGTTGTAGTGGAAAAATATCTATAATTTTGCCTGAGTTAGTTAAAAGCCAGGGAAGTCAGAACTGACTATGGAAAACTGCTGCTCATCAAAGCAGAGTTGTTATCTATCCCAACGGAATTTTTTCAAACATGCAAAAGAAATATTGAAACCTGGGAAGCTACAAAAGTTTGGGAGGAGACACAGGAAAAGTCCCGGTAAGTCTGCGGGGGAAAGAAAAAAATCACAAAAGTAAAGAAAATAGAGCCTTGAAATATTTGACAATTTAGATACAGTATATAAAAAGGTCTAAATCGTGGAAACATTTATAGAAAAGGCCTGACATATGCTGCTGCCTTGAATTAGCTTGTTTTAATTGATTGGAGAATTTTAGATTCCTGGTGGACCTCCGAGGTATTTAACAGTATTGTGCTGTACAGGACATGTTAGCAAGTCTAAAACATGATGTTTCTTCTCTGGCTCACAATTCAGCCAACACTCTAGGCTTCCATAAAAACAATTTTTTTTTAATTAAAAAGTGTTCTGCCACTCTAAATTGCTTTCCTATGTGTTTTCATCTTGGAAACAGCAGGTGGATGTGAACAAGCCCAAGCCTATTTTGATTTCATAGCCATTCCCACATGCATGAGGGTTGCAAGGTAATATTCAGGAAACATATGGATGCTGGTGTGCAGGAGACCTGCAGGCAAAACTAGACAGAATTTGGGAGAATGGGCAGAGTTTCAGTTTGAAATGAAAACATAGTTGGTACAAAGATACCACAGTCCAAGACCAGTGTAGTTCTCATTACAGCTGGTAATTCTGGTTTCAATGGACTAAAATTTCTTGTTCAACTTTAGATTGATCATGTCTAAAATAAAGTCCAACAGAAGTCAGACAAAACGATACTTTTTAAATAATTTATGTCTTCCTGCAACTAATTCCTTGTTGGATAGTGCAGGATAGAAATTGAGCTAAGTAAAGGAAAAAAAAGGAAGTTCATTAGGCTTTACTCTCCAAACTACACAAAAGAAGTTAGTGTAACAATTACTCTCGTGGCTTAGGCACCAATAGCTTTTTAAGTGGTTTTGGTGGTAGTGGGTTTTATTTGTTAAAGAAACAGATATTTTGTCTGAACAAAATTAAAATTGAAACACACGTCCTTGATGAACTCTTCTCACAGCTCAGCAGACTCACAAGTGTCCACCATCAGGTGAAGTATCCTGAGCTGTGCTAGAAGCTGAGCAGAGTGTTCAGGCCTCTGCAGAGAAGGTGGCCAGGGATGAGTAGCTTGGAAGATTTTGTGAAATCACCAGTCTTGAGTGAGACACCCAGGGTGATCAGCAATGGTGCTTTGGTTTCAGTGGAGCTTTGACAAATTATTCCCCAAAAAGAAGAAACTATCTCTAGCTTCTTCTTCTCTAGCAGAGCTTCTCTGACTGCCCCTCAGGTGTCGTGGGTGAGGAGGACATGGAACTGCAACTCTGCATCATGCCAGTCGTGAGGTGAAGGCACTTAAATAAGGTGAGAAGGTTTTCCAGGCTAGCCATGAAGTGCCATGGCTGCATGTGTCCTTGCTTTTCATCCAGTCAAGTCAAAAAAAGCTTCACTACTCTCATGTGTAAGGCTGGAACCAAACCCCTTAACTCTTTTCCCCAGAACGTGGTTTGACTTATGCAATGAGGACAGCGAGTCCTGCTCTAAAAACAGAAAGCAGATTGATGGATTTTAGGCACTTTCACCATTTAGTAACAGCTGAACCATTTTCAGCATCACAGTTTTGGGCAGGAAGGGGCTAAATTTCCCCTGAAAGCTACTTGCAAAGTGCTGGTTGCTCCGTTGCTAGCCCAGGGGAGATGAGCTGCTCGCAGGGGAAGGTACTAGAGATGAATGCAGAACCCTTCAGGCTAACATTACAGTTTCCTATGGCAAGTGTTTTACTCGATGAACGTCTGCTCTATCCATCCTCAGAGGGAAGGAATAAACATAGAGAAGTACAAAAAGGACACTCGGGTAAGGTGAGAAGCTGTAATTCTTGATTGACCATCTGCAAAGACCATTTTCCTCCTGAAGATACTGCACTCAAGGAGCACGGGTAGAAAATGAGACTTCTGCAAAGGCTTAAATGCACCTTTACAGCTCAGTGCTGAATGATGGGTCAGCTTCAAGACCTCTTCTCCCCTGCAACACAGCCACGTGCTAAGGCACTCAGGGATGACCAGGCAGAGCACTGGCCTGGTTGAAAAACTGTAGCTCAAAGTGAAGTCAATAACAAGAGGAGCAATTCAGTTAAATTCAGACAGGGAAGCAAAGCAAAGCATTACAAGGAATGGAGAACTGCTGAGAAACTCAACTTCAAGGCACAATGAGCATTTGTAATAAATGAGCCAAGTAAGAACCAATAAACACAATGAGTGAAATAGAACAGTTCAGAAATTAAGGCAGTTTCCTCTTCTTTTGAACAACCTGAAAGTGAGAGCTGGGACCCCACCACGGCCACTCGGGCTGCTCGACCTCCCCAGCGTGCCAGAGCATGGCCACATTGCAATGGAGGGGTTTGTGGCTCTGACCCATCACCACTGAGCAGAAAGAGCTCAGGTTCTGCCTTAAGAGGCTTCTCCTTTTCCACACATCTTTTCCACACATCTTTTTTTTAGCTTTTTGAATGCTTTATTCTTAGAAGAAAAGCTCTGTGGCTGAATTGCTTATTCTACAACCAAAGCACGTGCAAAGTATATTCCTCTCCCTTCCCTCCACAGATTTATAGGACTGCATTTCTTCTTTATTTGAAAGTTCATTTTTCAAGGCAGATGCAGCACGTGGGAGCCAACCCTGGCAATTTACAGCCAGGGGAGATGCTGGGAGGTGGCAGTGGGCTCCCCACCAGCTCCACAGGGTGATGGGTTTGGGGTGAGGGCAGGAAAGCAACGTGGTGTCTCACGTGAGGGCCAAGAGGTCCTGTGCAAAGTCACTGACCACCAAGCTAACCAAAGGGCCAGGTAAGCTCTGGCCTCATATCTGGTTGGTGTCCATCTGCCTCATCAAATCCCTATTAATTCCTCAAATAAAATCACCACACCTGGAACGTAAGTAGCCAGAGGATGGGGACAAGAGATCGAGTTGTACTTTAAGCACAGAGGTTGGTTAAAAACAAACCCATCTACCATGTAATTTGGAGAGTCTCAAGGCTGGATTCAATGTGCAGAGTAAGTACAAGGAGCTGCATGACCATAGGTAGCAACCCAGAGCCTTTATGCAAACAAACCTGCATAATTTCATCCACTTCAGCCATTTATGCCCTGATTTGGCCCCAGAGCAGGGCACAAGGAACCTCAGCCAAGCCAGGAGCTGGCCTCTTGTTTTGCTCACTCCTCTCAGGTGCAGAACAACCATAGGAGGATTTGGGTGTAGCTGACTTTGGAAATTGATTTTTCTGTTGTTTTTTTGCACATAAATGTAAACCCTCCAATCCTGCCCTTACAGAGATGTAAGCCCATCCCTTGCTGGGAGATGCACTGCAGTGTAGAGCTGGGGCAGTGTCCAGAGGAGTTCCTGCTGCTCCCCCTACTCCATGTATTGACTATATGGAAATAGCTTTACTACTTGAGCAGGAATGCACTTGTATTTGTTGCTCTCCCTCTCCCCTTCCCACTCAATTAACTGTGCTGTGCTATAAATGCATCCCTGCACAACACCAGAAGTTTAATGGAGGACGTACTGGTTCAGAGCAGCAGCTCACATCGTGCAGTGTCCCATCTCAGACAGAGACCAATGGGGATACTCAGGGGAGAGAATAACCACTGCACTTCTCCAGCCTCCTCATCCCACTCCCAACAGCCCACTGAGAAGCAAAGACTTCCTTCTCATCAGGAAACCCATCCAGTTTCCCTTTCCATGTCCACAATGAGTTTGAGCTTAGGCAAAGGAAGCATGAGTAAGTACTCCAAGTTTTCTGCAAGTTTGATGCCCTAACTCTCTGCTCAGGACACGCTGCTGTGTGCTTTGCTTTTCTTGCACTTGTGGGGGATGAGACTGGGGCTCTGACCAAGGAGCATCCCTCAGGGTCTGACAGCAGGGCAGCTGGGGGACAAACATTCCAGCTTTCTCCTAACTGTGCTACAAGACATTGTCCCTGTGGAGAGACAGTGCTGATGCCAGCCACGTCTGCAGGGCAGCAACCCCGACTTTAAAATTTACACAGAGTCTGCTTAGTCATTTGCAGGTGGAAATGGCATCTGGAGACACTCAGCACCAGCAGTGAAGCACCCTGGGCAGCCATGGCTGTCAGGGGGGAGAGCAGGGGTAGGACAGGCATGGTTTGCCTCGTACCACACACGGGACAGCAACTCCACCAGTCTGAGGGCACGGGACTGCTCAACAAATTGTTTTCCCCCCAGAAGCTCCAAGAGTCTCAGGTGAGCAGCAAAGCACATTTTACACTGTCAAGAATGAGATCACATGAAAATAAAAACCTGATGTATTGGCATTAAGGTGTTCACTTTTAGCTCACGTGTCCCCAGAGCATCCCCCATGCCAGTGAAGTGGGACATGGTCCACACCTCCCTGCACACAGTGCTGTGTTTTCCTCCCCTGGGCACCTTGAGGCCGTTCCCTCTTGTCCCATCGCTTGTTCCTTGGGAGCAGAGCCCGACCCCCCCTGGCTCCAAGCTCCTCTCAGGGAGCTGCAGAGAGCAGAAGGTCTCCCCTCAGCCTCCTTCTCTCCAGGCTGAGCACCCCCAGCTCCCTCAGCTGCTCCCCATCAGCCCTGTGCTCCAGCCCCTGCCCCAGCTCTGTTCCCTTCTCTGGACACCTCCAGCCCCTCAATGTCCTGTCATGAGGGACCCAGAACTGACCCCAGCACTCGAGGTATGGCCTTGAGAGGTTGCAGAGCACACGCACACAGAACAGTACAATTCCATATGTAGGACCCCTTGGGAAAGGATCCCAGGGGATCGGGAAGCTTGCCACCCTTCCCAAAAGCAGGGAAGCTGATCTGGAGATGTAAGACCACTCATTAATGCCAATTTTCACAGTCTCATTGTGTAATTTATTCCTCCTCCTTTCTTGTCCCACATAAAACTCATGGTACGTGAATCTAAGGAAATCAGAAATAATTAATATTTAACTGTTATGCGCTGGGACCTCTGAGATAACTTTAGGAAGTTCTTCCATGCTTCTGACAGCAGGATGCCATCAGTTTGCAAACCCTGGTCCCAAGGCACATCACTGCTGCGAGAGAGTTTTCTCCCTCTCAGGCTCTACATCCCTCACCTCCAAACCTCCTCCCAGAACACAGGTTTTAACATCTTCAGTGGTTTTTTTTTTGGTTGCTCAGACCACAGAGTACTAGGACATGTCTAGCCAGGACATGCTTATAAATCACCCTTGTCTGGAGGGGACACCGTGCATATATTGTTGTACCATTTACCTGAGGTTTTTTTGCTTTTTTTTGTTTTTTTACTTCTACGTCTTAATTAGATCATGCATTTACAACAAAAAAGTCTCAGAGTCCAAGGCATAATAACCTCCCTGTACTGAAAAGTCACAGCCTGCACTTAGATTATTACATAGCTATTCCATATTAAATTATACTCACAGCTATTAAAGGTGAAAGAAAAAGCAGCCCTGAGGAACACGTGGCTGCTGCAGGATGGCAATAGCCTTGCAGGAGGCATTACAAGATCCACAAGGTCGTTTGCAATTCACCATCCCTAATTAAGGTGTTCCCAATGTTAACAGCTGAAAAACCATTCAAAGCAGTTCATGTGTCAGCTCTGTCCAGCAGAATTTGGGCTCTAGGGGGGTAAAAGCAAATAACTTGAAGGGGAAAATTCCTCACGTCTGAAACAATTGGAACATGATCTAAAGAAAAGTTGATTATAATGATTCTATTTGTGCTAGTTAAGAGATTTCATATGGGGAACAAACACTTCACCACGCCAGCTGAGGGGACCTGACAAAGCCAAGACAGCTTTTGTCCTGTTACAGAGCAGAAGACTATGAGGAGGTTTGCACAGCACTTGCTGTTTCCCCTTGCAGCCCAGGAGGCTGCCTGGAACCACAAACTCCTACTGGGGTAAACAAAAAAAATCTTCAAGCTTTTAATGTTGGTTGTGTGAACACACAAAATACCATTTCTATCACTATATTCTTCTTCCTTTGAATGCACAAATGTACTTTAAGAGAATATATGGGGAACTGCAAAGCAAGAGGAATATTAAAATTAAGCTGAGTGCTGGAGAGACCAGGCTGTACATTTGATCCACCACAGCAACACCCTAAAGTTTAATTCCTTTCTTATGTTCTGCTCATGACAGCTACAAAGAATAATTTTCTTTGAGTGAATGCTTTTTTTTTCAGGCATTTCATTTCAGTTGAGTGAAAAAGTGCATCTCCAGCACTGAAATTGTCTCTGGGAATTTTACCCGCCTCCTAATAAAAAGATGATCTTATTGAGATATTTACTTTCAGGTCATTGAGAACTGAAGTGGAATATTTTTTATATTTTCAGCCCAGTCGTGGGCTCTGCACCACTTCTCCACAAAGTCCCCAAAGTCTCACCAAATTCCCAGGCACATGACTTTTCCTGCATTCCTTCCAGGAGAGCCCATATTTCTCAGCCAGTCTCCCAGCCCCTCCATGGGCAGCTGGGGAGCGATTCCTGCCTGCTGCCAGATTGGTATGCAGAGCCTGTCCTCACGGCAGACCTGGAGCCAGCAGACTGCTCTCCACCCAGGTGACCTCGATAAATTCATCCAGTGAACTGCAATTAAAATGAACTGAGTAGTGCTGCTCTGAACCAAGACATTTAGACTGTCTCAGTAGATGGCACTGGGACATTCAGCATGAAAATGCCAGGGATTCATAAGTTTGCTTTGTTTTACACAATGCAGAAAATTAAATGTCTCTCTGCCTGAAAAAAATGTCAGCTTGTCTGCACTGTTCCCTTCTCAGCACAAGTCGCTGTGACACAGGAAACGATGTGCTGGAGAACCCCAAATCCAATTGTCCATTGAAGTCAGGGCATATTGTACCATATATAATTATTCAATTTGAGCTGTCCATTTGAGAAAAGAATAATAAATGGGTGAAAAACAGAGACTAAAAATAATCTAATAGGTAATTATTAATCAAATTCTGACCAACTTGCTGTTTGCAGCTCTACCTCTGGTGTCTAGAACCAGCATCGCTTCAATATACAGAAAACGCCCCCAAAATGAACCACTGTTTTTGTTCTCTTTCCTAAGCAACAATTTATCGTGTTTTGCAGCCAGTGGTAGGACCTCAGGAGTTTGTACCCACGGGTGCTCAGTGTAGCTCCTCCGACACAACCGTGACACCAGTGGAGCAGTGTGTGCACCTCAATGAGTCCGCAAGTTCTCGTGAAGGTCTGAGCTCTGAAATCCTGCAGGATGTCCTCTTGTTTTCCTTTTGCCACTCACCTCCACTATGCTTCTGGGACCACGCAGCAGATATGTGACCAGGAACCACACCTCACCACCTTTGGCACAGGATTTCTATGCCCAACATCACATTCCACAGCTGGTGATGCATCATGAGCTGAGGCAATGCCCAGATGCAGAGCTGCCAAATCGATGGTTCAGATGGCTCTTCAGCACTCTGCAGGCTGAAAAAGCTGCAGCAGGTAGAACATGGCAAACCCAATGATACACTGTCTACTTTTGGATTATTCAGAATATCCCTTTCAAAACCTGAAAGGGCTTCATTGATGTGTTCTGCAGCATTCACCAGGCTGTGCATCTGCACGCCAGGCTGACGTTCACATGTACTAAGGTAGAAATCTTGTCTTTGACAACATCCTTAGATTGGATCTGAGGAACAATCCCTTCTCCAAAGGGCTGTCAGGGCCTGGCCCAGGTTGCCCAGGGCAGGGGTGGAGTCCCCATCCCTGGAGGGATCTCAAAGCCGTGTAGATGTGGTGCTGAGGGCCATGGGTCAGTGGTGGCCTTGGCAGTGCTGGGTTAAGGGTTGGACTCAATGACCTTAGAGGTCTTTTCCAATCAAAACAATTCTATGATCTTTCTCACTAACCCTGGTATTCATCCTAACTCCATACTGTTCTGCCCGAGGAAATTCCAGTTCTCTACAAGTCACTCTGATGTTTCCTTCTTAAAAGCACACAGCAGCCCTTGTCTTGGCTGGGTTGCTTCACTCTGATTCTTGTGCCATGTGTCAAGTTCATAATTTTGATCGTAACTTCAAAGCTCTTGCAGTCCTTCATAGCTGCCACCCACAAATCGTATGGGTGTGTTCTTTATTTCCTCATGAAAGCTACCAAGAAAGTATTGAATAGAACTGAACTCCAGGGTAAATCCTGTAGGAATTCATTTGAAATGTCCCCTGAATTTGACAAGAAGGCATTGATGGTGCTTACCATATGGTGGTTTCACATAAAACCCCACTTTTCAGCTGCTGAAATGTCTTGTGAGGCAGCATCAGAGGGACACCTTAGTAGATATGTCTCATGGTAACGCAGCAAAAATACAACCTAGACAGCCTCTTGGTATTCAGAAATGACCTTGTAATGACTCTGAGTCAAGATTTCAAAGGGAGCAGAGCACAGTGAAGTGGTGGTTGATGGGAATCTGCCTGACTGTCCCAGCAGATTAGACCCAAACACAGACCACACAGACTTGTGCCTTCCAAAAAGAACGGTGCAAAGCTGATGGAGCTGCTGGCAGCATCTCCTGGGGGTGTATATTTAAAGTGAGAAATACAAAGAGAGTGAAGTTTTAAAAAATACCCTATTAGCTGTTCATGATTTCAAAATTGGCTGAAAACACGTCCTAGTTGAAAGAACACAGAGGGCTATGGGACCATGGCAAAGGAAAGAAATTAAAAGTTTGAAAAGGGAAGTGATTGGCTGGGGAAGCTAAGTTAGCAGTGAGTTAGAAATTCCTAACAGGATTAAAGATAACAAGCAGTCATCATCAGAAATATTAGGAAAAAACCCCTTCAGACCACGTTTTGTGTATAGATCATTGCCACATGCAGACTGTAACCCTGTGAGTGGCAACGTGGAAAAGGAAGAAGTGCTCAGTAGATATTGCCATTTTCCATTGATAGGGTAGGAGGTATCAAAGGAAAACTGAACACTTTCATAGCACATGTCAGTCTTCAAGGAACTAGCTGAAGATGACTTCGAATTTCTCCATTTTCCTGCCCCAGAGGGCAGGGGGGGTTCTTGGATGGCTGGGCACAGGCAGAAGCTGAGAGTGACGTTCCCAGGAAGAATTTCACCAGTGTCAGTGGGTTGATAGTGGGTTTGCCTTCCTCATAAGTGGTCTTAGTTCTCCTTGTATCTCAACTAATCATGTCTCCTCCAGAGCCTTCGATACTGGTACACCTCAGTGTCCCTTGTTTAGTCTCACGAGGACAAAAGTGGTGTATTTCACATGATTTTTTTGGGGCTATATATAGAGGCATGTAGGAGAAAGGTAAAGGTCGGAGGAGGTCTGACCATGGATGGGGGCCATGTAAAACCCCTCGAGTGCCTCTCTGCAGCAATCCTTTTTGACTGTGCATTCCAGACTGAGTATGCTTATTTTCAGGTACTCTAGAACCATCAATTGAAGATGGGACATAGCACAAAAGGGGAGCCTGAGAAGCTTCATCGCTATCCAAAACTTGCTGCTATTACATTCTGTGTCATTAGGCAGGCAATGATTTTTCTCTTGTACAGGTTATTAAAGGGAAGTCCCTGTCCTGCACTTTGGCACCCAGGGACTCGTGAGCTCTTACCTTGAATTCACACATCACAGACACTGAGGGATGAGGGCTGTTGGAGAGTGCTGTTGGTGTTTACTCCATTACGTCTATCTGGAAAAAGATGGACACAATTGGGTGTCTACAATTTGTAATTATTTAATAGCACATTCTTGTCTGTGTATCCAGCATGGTGCTGCTTCTGCTGGCTTTGCTACTATCAGAATGATTTCATGTACTCCCTGGGCATCCCTGCACTGGAAGCTGATACAGCTCTTTGGAATAAACCTTTTATTCCCATATAACTCCTGTCCATAGCATGACGAATGCAGAGATGGAGGTTTAAACTAAGGATTCAGGAGGTGTCATTGAAAAAAAAATATAAAACATCAAGGAACATCATTGGAACAGCTCTTGGGCTGATCTGCACAGGAGAGAGCTACTTGGCAAGATCAAATCTGAAACGCTGGATTGTAATATATAAAATAGTGCTAGAACATAAATCTTGAGAAAACAATTAGTCTTGTTTCTAGTATGGAATGCAGTTTGCAGCATATTAAAATTCTGACAAGCTCCATCTGCCTAAACTATGCTTCCTTATAATTTAATTACACAAGGTATCGGTGCCTGAGTCATTAACAGCATTATGAATAATGTGATTCATTAGCAGTAGCCTACATGTGCTGTTTGTTTCTTTTTTTCCCTGAGATCTGTATCAGTTACTTACAAAGATTTATATTTTGACAATCTCCATCTGGGCTATTGTAATACAATTTTCCAGGACATATTTGTTCTATTTCAGCGAGCGAGGCGTGTTGCAATCTTTCTCTGAGGTATGGGAACAGCTTTATAAATGCTTGGACAGATGTGTAGTTCCACTGTGTTAGCAGAGTTGCATTTTCTCCAAATAAAACTGCCTTTTTACAACTGCAAGCAATATTCTCTGTGCTTCTGTCGGCAGTGCTTCAGTCAATATTTTGACTCTTTCTTTTCCTGAGTTGGGATTGTATCTTTGCAGCAGGCAGCAAAATAAATGGATGGATGGATGATAGATAGACAGATAGATAGCATTTTTGTGGACAGACAGTATTGAAAAATAGGGAAAAAATAGAAATTTCCTAAAAATGTTTAATGTCAGACATCCAGATAAAGTAGGTAAACAAGTTAATGGTTTCAACAAAATTTTACATAGTTCAAAACCCAACCTGTCCCAGGGACATTAAATTTGTGTGGTAGGTTGTTTCTTTTTAGCGTTATCTCTTCAAGTGATATAAATGTAATCATGATAAGACCTCTAGGGCTTTTACAGGAGAGCAGAGCATCACTTAAGTGAATGTCAGTGAGGAATGATTGCTCACTAACATCTTGTCATGGTGTTAGGGTCTGTTCTCACACACACAGTGTCCTAATCCATTCAGCACGCTGTATATGCCAAACCTCACCCAGGATGACAGGTTCAGTCACTGGAAATAAGAAAAAAGATGTTTTCAGCAAGTCTCACTGCATGTTTGAACTGCATTAGACTCGTACCTAGCCATTGCTGATGGCTGTGGTTGAGGACAGGATGCTCCAGGACATGAAACTTTGATCTGAAATGCTTCAGCCAAGAAGAGTTGTACACAGGTAATCTGATTTTCTTTTCCATTACTGAGTAAAGATAGCCCACAATTAATCCATTTTCTAGTGCCATGACTGCAGCTGACCCCACACCAAGCAGGGACTCACCTCTGGTTCCCTTCCAGAGGGATTTTTGTCTGGCCTTGCGTGCCAAGGTGAAAAAGGAAGACACTATTATTTGATGAAGAAGGTGCCAGAGTTGCAGTTGGAGAGAATTTCTTCTTACAATCAGAACCTCTGTGAGAGAGAAGGATTCCTCACACCTTAGGGTGGAAAGGCATCTTGAACACAACTTTAAACTGAGTAGATGCAGTATATTTTGCTCCTCACTAGGCAAATTTTTCAAGAATGGTGACAAATACCTGGCCAGAAGAACTAAAGTAGCTGGCAGATGAGCCAGACTGATGATCTCCTAATGTCTGCTCTAAACGTGCCCTGTACCCTTGACACACTTGAAAGCCTCTCTCTGTGGAGACAGCAGAGCACAGGGACAGTTCCCATAATTTGTCCCTGAAGTCCCGTGTTTCAAGGAGAGATATTGGTATTGCAGAAGCAGAATGGATCTTTCAGGTCCTCATCAGTCGACAGTCTCAAGCAATTTCACGCCTATTAATCTCTGGATATCCTTATTAACTTCCAGTGGAGGTCCCACGCAGCTGCACAGTCAGGCTGGGGATCACTGCAAGTGGTTTCAGATGTGGAAAAACACATTGGAATTGTTGAGGAACTGAGGGGTGACAAATTGGGTCTGAACCATTGCAAATAATCTATTTGTCATGTACGTTCCACACCTACTCCTTGCTAAAATTTAGGTCGTTTTCTGGTTATTCCTTGAAATAGCAGAGCCCTTTATGGAAAAAAAAAAATTAACTGAGCTTTCCAGAAGCTGCCACATGGTGGACAGCAATGACTTGAATCCACAACCTCCCAGTTACTCCAAGTCAAATGTCTCTGCCGATCAGATGGTTTTGTTATGTTTACCTGATGAACACAGCACCTGTACAGATATTCTTCCAAGAACTTCTCATGTGTACGTGCTTGGAGAAGCAATGGAGGGAATGCAATAAATATGGTAACTAGCAGGTGATGAGGAATCTGATGAAAATAAATTCAATACGCTCTGAAGACTAAATGAATGTCTTAGTACGTATATAAATCTTCTGCTCTTTATTAAGTCCTGCAAAGATTTATTAAATTTTGTATGGCTTAAGAAATACAAAAGAACAGGAGTAATAAGAGAGAGGGGTTTGCATATAATTCACGTTTTAATAATGGTCAAATGGGTTGATTATATCTTTTCTGATATGATGAATATTACAGAATATTATATAAACTAATATTTGTGGAAAATTTATGCAACTCAAAGATGATCAGATTGTTCAACCTTAAACAATAAAAATAAATCATTTTGTAACCTTAAATATCTTTGGCATCAAGGTTTCTACTTTAAAAGCACAATTTCAGCATTATTTTAACCAGAATCACTTTTTTTTTTATTGTGGAACATTAATTTATACAAGATGCACTTTTATGAACAGTGTAGTTTGGATTTCTTCCCATACAGTGCAAACACAGCTCAGTCACATTTATTCCCAGGGTTGGGACCAGATGTGAGCAATAAGAGTGAAATAAGGACAAGGTAACGTTGACTGCATGGCACCTTGAGACAGACCAAGGCTGTGCTCAGCAGCTGATGAAGACCACATCCAGAGAAATAACCTGTGAAGAGGCAGAAATGGGAAACAGGAACCTAAATAACTAGCCACACTCACTCGAGGTGTAAGGTAACGAGTGTGTAAATGGCAGTGGAAATATCTGGATGAATAATGGTTAGATCTTGTAGGTGTTGTGCTTGGCAACATCTCCTGGAGTCCTACGGCAGAGCAAGATGCCATGTACTCTAAGAAGACACCTTGTGCCATGTACTCTAAGGACACCACTTGCCCACTGACGTGCCAGGCCATTTGGTATCCAGTATCACTCTTGTCAGCAAAAGAAGTTGACAATTCAAACCTTCGTTTACTTCACAAACAGCTTTGGATAAAAAAAATAACAAATTCCTAGTAGCAAGAAAGTTCACTGGATGACTATGGAACCTCAATGGATGTTCAATGGACACAGAATCATAGAATCATTATGGTTGGAAGGGAACTCCAGGGTCATCAAGTCCAACCTTTATCCCATCATATTCCTAACTATGGAGTTCAATGGATGACTGAGGAAGAGGAAAGGAATTGATTGAAGGGTGGTGAAGTAGCTGGAAAGTGAAATGATGGGGGTTTGATTCTCCTTTCCATTTAAAATACAATGCAAAATTCCTTTATCCAAGGGCACTTGTCCTGGGAGCTTAGAATGAGGCTTTGACAGAATGAAGTCTCTGAGGAAGCTATGGAAAAAACCCACAAGAAATTCAAGAACAGTGAACCCTCAGGAGTAAAAATTCTGAGGGTTCTGAAAGTAAGAAATTATAAAATAGTAGGGATAATAGGAAATAAAGTCACATTTCTTTGCTCTGGTGAGATATGATACACATGAGAACTACAATGCCAACTTCTTTAAAGAGAAGATGTACAAAATAAGCTATGGATATTAGCATATTACATTAATATCACTGAATGCATATTGCAGGATCCTCTCTGTCCAGCACAGATAATTCTACACATACTTGTTGTTTAAACATTTGAGAAAAGTGGTTTTCCCTGTAAGATCTGAAGGTCATTCGTATTCCCTTCTTCCCCAGAAAAGCATGAAAAATATAAAATCCAAGAGTAGGTCACTGCTTCTCTGAAATACTGCTGAATTTTCCAACTGTGATTTTTAGATTTGAGTATATTTACATGTGTGATTTTAGGAATTTGTATGATTGAACAATAAAACACACCCAGTAATATCTGTGTATCCACTCGTGGTGTGTTCCTGTAATGTATAGTACCTATGAACAAATTGAAGAGGTGATTTCATAAACTCTTAAAAAATCACATTATTTTTTGTCATAAAAAAAGATTTTGAATGCATGAGTGTCCAGACAAGAAGACAACAACAACAACAAACCTTAGTGGGGACAGCTTCTCTGTACAGATGCATGGTTACAGATCACTCCAGTGGGAACAAGCAGATGAGTTGTTTTAATCAACATGTGACCTGTTTGCAGAGTTGGACTTATTTTCTTTGGACTTATTTTCTTTGAATTTACCAAGACAGACATTTGCAAAAGATTGCACAGTGACAGATGGAGGGAGGGATGAAGCTCCCCTATGTGGCCCGGTGGCCTAATCCAGGAAAGAAGGTGCAAGGCTTGTCTGAACAGCTACTGAAGTTTGTGAGACTGGCCAAGAGAAATGCTTGTGAGGAGGTGATTTGGGTTATTGCAAAACCTTCTAAAAAGTTTATGGAGTAGGGAGGATCATGTCAGTGATGTCCGGGACTGGAGGGACAGTTTTGCACTGGTGCTTTCAGAACAGCTGGAGGTGGTTGGTCATCTCCAGGAGGGGAGGCAGCAGGGAGGCTCAGCTCCTGTGTTCCCCCAGCTCACCCACACGAGGCAGACACTGGCACCGTGTTGGGTTTGTTGCAGTGATGGTACAGACCACGCTTGCTCTGTGTTTGGTGCACAAATGCATCCTCCCTCCCTGCTGCTGCCCAGCCTGCCTCAATGCACCTTCTCTTAATCTCTCCTTATGAATTAAAGCAACTAGTTCATGCCACAGATGCTTTCATTCATTCTTGTGGGCCAATGCTTACAAAAGGCTTGTGGTTTTGGGCTGTCAGACAAGCCATGGAATGCTGGTGTTTCTGACAGTGCATTTACTCAACATCTCTCCTCCCGTAGGAAAGGGAGAGAAAAGCCACGTTCTCCAGCTCCTTTAGGGTAAAGACTTTTAATCAACAGATTTTAATCAAGAAGGTAGGCAGGATAAACTGCATATCTAATATATCTGGCTGTCATGCCAAGCCTCAGATGATGTCCGCTGGGGATGGCAGAGGCCAGGGAGGCCAGGAAAACATTAATATTGACAATTATAAAACTCAATTATGCCAAAGCAGAGAAGAACAATGGAGCAAAAGCAGCTTCCGAGACTCGTAGGGGATAAGCACTAACAGCACAATGGAATGATGTCTTCTCTGCATTTCATTCACAGTTGCCATTAATAATGCAGATGTCACACAGACTCCTGCATCGTTGAGTTCAATGTCCTGCTACTTTAACACTTCATTGGGAAATTCCTTCTCCAAACTTGGGATTCTGTTTTGACTTAAAACAAAAGTTGGAACACAGAATTATTCATTGGGGTTTTTGTTGTTGACCTCATCCCGTACCCCAGCTTTCCATAGCTGCTTCGCTGAAGATGTCCTACAGCTAAGTCCTACAGCTATGATGTCCTACAGGCATGATGCCCTACAGGCATGATGTCCTACAGCTATGATGTCCCACAGCTAAGTCTGAGCAGCAGCTGCTGCTCCTGCAGTGGGGCTGAGCCTTGAGACCAAGCACCAATATAGTGTGCCACATCTCCATCCCTGCCCCACTGAATATCCTTTCTTGTTTTTCAAAAATCCATAAGGTGCATTTAAAAGAAGTGCTGGAAAAATAGTTACCAGTGATTGCATAATTTTTGGAAAACTTTCCTTTTAGTAAAAAATATTATTGAAGTTTCAGTTCAAAGACATGCTCAGGACCTGCTTATCTGATCGTGTATTTAATATCTTCCACCTCTTGGGATTTAACTATGTGCTTTAAGTTAAGCCAATGCTTTGTACTTTCCTAAAGAAGAATATGTGATAAAGCCTACACAAAAATAGACTATATTTGTCCAAAAACTCCTCTATTCTGTACTCCATAGCATCCAAATACAAATAAATTCCTCCTTTATTAACACTCAGTTATCAACTGTGGACCTCTCCAGACACACACAGGATAAAGCTCTCTCAAGCAGGTAAAGGCTCCACCTTGGTGGACTTCCCTGTGTTGCAGTTACAAATTCTTCTACATAACTGAAATGGAAACGACAAGGTGAGCTGAAGCTAATTAAAAACCATTGATCAGCTCTAAAAATCCTGCAGATGGAAATTGTAAAATTTTAAATGAAAATTGATTTTATGGAGGTCTTTGTCACAGAAAGAGCAGTAAAAGAAGATGATTTTTAAACAGCTTTATGAGCGTGTAGGCAAAGGAACTGTTTTAACAAAAAAAAACAAAAGAACAACAACAAAAAAAAACCTAGAAAGATCTTTGTGTTCAGGACAGCAGAAGAACACAAGCTGAAGCACATCAGAATTTTTCAGATCCAGCACTTTTTTGGCACAGTGCCTCTCCTGATCCCCAGTTTTCAAAACCCACTTGTGCTCTCGTGTCAAAGTGGCCAGTATGTACTTTCTTGTGTTTCCCTAAAAACCCCACACCACAATACATCAATGCTTGGGGATGACAAACTGCTTCTGCAATGGTTTGTTTGCTCCTTTTCCACACCCCAGCAGGACACACGCCCAACTACACGGTGGTGAAACAGGGGCTTTCCTTCCCACTTAAAGATGAAGGATCTAATCCTTTGCTGTGAATGTTCTGGCTTGTTCAGGCATTCAGCTCAGTTGCATCAGGCTCCAGAAGGGATGTTACAAACACACCTGCTTGGCCAAAGGGTGGGCTTCCACGGGTACTTTCTAAGGAGGAATGTATCTCAGTGGGCACAGAAAAATGAGCTGTCAAGAGCCAAAGCAACACCTGTGCATGGCATTTTTTAAATATTAGGTAGCAAAGGCAAGCTTCATGCATTTGCCTTAAGAACTGAACTACTAATGCATTGCTATGCAGGAAAGATGTTGATGAGTTACTCTTGGCAAAAAAAATAAACTCAGAGTGTGTGGAGAAATCCCTTGTGGGTGGGGTGGTTTTCTTTTTCTTCTTCTTCTTTTTCTTTTTCTCTTTCTTTTTCTTTGATTTTTTTTTCCTATGAATTAATGTCAGCTTCCTGAAATTAACCTTGGAGCACTCACTTTGTATCCTTCAGAAATCAGCAGCTATTGATCAGCAAACTCTGACTGTTGACAGCCTACCTTACAGTTTGCACCTTCCCTCAGCTGTGTCCGAGCAGGCAATATTCCATCCCTTGGCAGGAGGTCTCCTGATGCTGCTCCACCAAAGGGGACATGCTGGGGACACTCCAGGAGAGGCTGAGACCTTTTTAATGTAAACACAATGCTAAACATGGAATCTGGACACAGTTATATTCCCAGTCTTCTACACCGAACCTGTGTGATTTAACCCTGGAGGTCCCTTCCAACCTTAATGATTCTATGATTCTATGATAATAGGTGCTTAATTACCCTATAGAATATTCCAGAATCATTCATTCTATTCAGACAAAAATCACTTTAAACATCTCTATCTATTTCTATTTCTTCATTTAATATTCAAGAACACTGAGTACAACTTACCATGCAGCTTTACTGGACCTCTTCCTTTCCCAGTGGAAATTCCAGCATCCTCCTTGTGGGCCACAATTTCCCCTCGGCAGCAACACTGATGTAAAACTGTGAGATGTAAATCTGTGTTAATGTCCATGAAAGGAACAGAGCTGCTAAAACTTTATACTGGTACAACTTCCCCCAATATCTTCTTTCGTAGGAGGCACTTTGTGCTTACGAAGCATGAGATTAAAGTGTGTAAAGCTCAAATTCAATGAGTTCTGCACAATGAAGTGCTACAAACGGGAACTGAAGGCAATGCCTCCAGTGCTCTTCATGTGATGCCTAGGAAAGCCCAGGAGATGATCTGTGCAAACACCTCGGAGCACAGCGCTAGCTATGCACCCTTCATGTCTGGTGGAGAAAGTCCTCTGAAGGATCCCTAAGAAGGAAATATTGGCCCTGCTTCAGAGAGCAGATTTATACTCCCAAACCACACCAAACTTGTGGAATGGTGGTTCTTCAGAAAGAGCCTTTCCACAGCCCCCACTGTCCACAACAGGCACCTCTGTGACATGGGGAGGCAGCTGGGAAGCTGGCATTAGATCTCTCCTTGTCCTTTCTCCCATGCTGCCAATCAGTTGGTGGAAAATTTCATAGCAACCAACTTATTATCTTTCTGTTAACCATTTTCCATCTGATGCTGAATTCCCCTCGTGAGTCATGCCTCTGGGATTGCCTCTGCTCCAAGCTCCTTCCCTCTCCTGCAGCGCCCTAGAGCAAATATGGATCTTTTCTGAGGCCACTGATGTTCTTATACATGATTTACACTACAATAGTGCCTTAGATTGGAAGAGGAGAAGGCTCTTGCTGGGCTTTTGTCCCACTGTAGGTGTCCCCAGCCCAGTCAGCATCTGGGAGAGGACTGACTCTGCCTAAAACTGCAGAGATATCTTGTAAGAGTCATAGAGCATTACGGGGAAAATATGGGAAAGGAAAAAAGCAGGGAAGCATTACCAACAAAGCAAATAGGACACTTGAGATGATGAGAAGAGGCTGGTCCTGATTCTCTCACAGTTGGCCTTGCTATTGTTCCACTTCCCCACTTTCCAAGCTGTTCCACTTGCCATTTTTCAGATGAGTTTATTTGGGCTTTGGCAGGCAGCAAACTGGAAGTCAAACAAAATTGCAAACTCAGTGACAGCTGAAGCCGTGACCAGTGCTGCATGGACCCGTCTGCTGGAAACTCTGAGGCCACCAAATGCTGTGACCGCTTGGAGGAGACCTTCCTTCCACATCTGTGCTGCAGCTGGGTTCCTTTCTCAACCTACTTATTAAAATAAAGCCATGGAGGATTAATTGGCATATGTACCCACCAGCTTAAGGCAGCTGGTCCTAGCTCGTAGTGTAACACACACAAATGAGCCAAGTCCTATATTGTCCAGATTTTGTTTTATGTCCAGCTTCTGAATCCCTTAACATTGCCTCTGACTGTAGGAAATAATTGACCAGCTGTTCCTCTGTCAGATGCAACAGTACAGGCTGCAGCACCACCAGCAAAACTATTTAGGGATATAAAGGATGGCAGTTAGCATAGAGGAATCATCAAACCCCTCACTTCCCATCATGCCACGTGTCCAGTGCTGACACCAGATACAGAGCGCTCACGGTAACAGCACTATTGGTTCTAGAAGCTCTTTGAGCACTGACAGAGATTATAAACTGAAAACTGCTTACGAAACTGGTAGGTTAGAGAAAGGGGAACAAGAAACGCAGGTTTTAACCCCATTGTTATACCCACATGATTTCCTCTTTAAGGTACATCCTGGGGATGAGTCAGTGAGAGAAGACATCGTGATGAGTGGCTCCTGAACACCAAGAGAGAGGTGCTTGTCATCTCCTGTGACTTTGTTTTCTTCACCCTTTCCATTTTTCTGCTGTTTCTAAACCGATAGCTTTTGTAGAAGAAATAAAATAGTCAAAACTAATTTGTTTAATTACTTCTAATTCTGTTGCATAAAGCAGTTTTAAATCTTCACAGTTTTGATTTATGGTTGGGGAGCATTTTAGGAGTGCCGCTTGTCTCTAAATAGCAAACCTGACACCCTTCTAGATGGGTGGCACCACAAACACAAGTCCTCTCTTCAACTCCTGCCCCAAGCCTCTCCTCAATTGTCCCAATGGAGCCCACCTGTAAGCAGGAGCTCCGGTTTCTGCTGCCTGGGGGCAGATGGCAGTGGAACAATGGCATGAGCCTTGAAAGGTCTCCTGCCCCCACGCTTCCTTCTTAAAATCCAGGACAGAATTACAGATCAAAGGAAAGCAAACACAGCTTTATCTAATCTTGGTGCTTTTGTAGCTCCATCAGCTTCTGTCAAGCCCCTTACTGCTCCCCTTTGTCATGGGAGTTAAAGGTCTAAACACATCTTTGAGGAGCAGGGCTTAATCTTTCTGCTCTATGGCAATGGCTGTGCTCATCACCATCACTTCTCCCCCAAACTTTTTTGCTGCCTAAGCTGGGGAGTCTCCAGGGTGAGAATCCTTCTCAGGGCAGATGGGAGCTGCTCTCTAGAACAACTGCAGAGCAGACGATGTCTTAAGAGACAAGGCACATGTCTTAAGGTAGATGGAAGGACATTTTTTTCCCATGGAGTGTAGTGGGGAACTATTTTAAACTATCTGCCTTAGATAAAGTCCAGGGATATGAATCCCACTATTTGCTTTCAAAAAAATTAAGATACACTAACACTTATACCCTGACCTTCCAGGAGCTGCAGAGCTCTGCCTCCTCTTGAGGAAATAGGATGTAGCTGTAGAGACAGCCAGGGGACACACTGAACAAGCACAGTCCCACCGTCACCACACAAAGCCCTTGCAGGTCAGTGAGCATGAACAAGTCAGTGCAACAAAGAGCAGGTGAACGTTGTACCTTCTCATTCGTCCAGGATCTGCCACCAACAGTGACCTCCTCACGTACATGGGAAGGGGGAAATCAGAGAAGCCCTTGCAATCTTCAAGGGCAAAATAATGTCATGAAGAGGATGCTGTATGGCATATCCAAAGCGTCTGCTGCTCATCATGGAGAGCATCTAGTGGAAAGTGGGGGAACAAATGTAGGAAAAGAACCTGTGGACTCATTTGCTTTATTCCAGGCAGTGATCTGAATAAAACCCTCCAACATCCCAGGAGATCCCAAGGCTCTCTTTGCCAGCTGCCTTCATCGAGGCTGGCATTTCTATTACCACAGCCCCGCTTAACAGGCTCAGGGGAATGGGCTGCAGCAGCCATGGCAAAATAAGTTGTTCTGCAGCAATTTAAGGCAGCTTCCCGTGTCCTGCTGTATGGACATTCCTGGCTGGAATAAATTCACTTCACTGTGAGCAATTAGTGCACTTGCTACCTGAGTGAGCAGAGCACTGCCAGGGGATTGACCCTGGGAAGCTGAGCACCAGAGCCTCTGCTGTCCTCTCGCCTGCTGCTGGGCTCTGTGCAGTGCTGGCAGTGACATCCGACTCTATGTGTCACTCCAGACTGACCTTACATCAATGGCCAAGTGAGTGAAAACACCCTCATCAATCACTCATGACATGATCCAACTATAGCATGGTGTTTCTGCAGGGTGTCCCCACACACGTGCCCAGTACAGGTGTATTTACAGCAAAAAAGGTTCTTCCCACACTGAAGCACTTTCAGGTCCAAAGGATATGACAAAAGCTGAAAGAAAAGAGGAATTATTACACCCGTTTTTCCCCGTATAGGGCTGAGGACTAATCAGACTAAATAACATGCCAGGCAGTCAGCAACAAAGCACAAACCCTGTTTACAGGCTCACAATGGGGCACTGCCAATATCCTCCTCTGAAACCACCCCCTTCACAGACTGGGAATCGCTGTCTATTCCAAACACTCCCATTTTGCCTGATATTTCTTTCTCCGAGGCACTGGAAAGACCTCAGAAAGTGCCCAGTCAGCACTGGGGTAATGAAGGTCACTTCTTTTGCTGACTCCTGTTAAGGGGTCCCTGGGAACCGTTTCAGCTCAGAGAGCAGACACGCTTTCTTTTTTCCCTTTTCAGTTGTGTTTTTTTTCCTGTTGGCGATGTTTCACAGCCCGAAGCACCTGATTAATTCAGTGCTCTCTGCACAGCTCCCAGGCAGCTGTATGATTAGCCTCTGAATGTTATTTGAAGCTGATATGTGCTGAACTGCTGTGGTCTTCCATAAATTCTTTTATTACTATGAGAAGCAACTACCCATTTAATAAGGACAGTTTCCATTACTTCTATGATCACACAATGTCCCGACACTACTTTTCAGGAAAAAGAAGACACACCTTTCACCTTGAAATGTTAATAATCAAATTATTTTTGCTTTTCCCACCCTTACCTTCATGTAGATCCTGTTTCACTGTGATAGATGAGACGTGGTATGTTTTATCTCACACAACATCTCAGCCCTGCTTCTGTCAGGCCACTCAGCCCAGAGGAGTGGGTGATGAACCTATTAAACAGAGAAAAACGCAAGGACTGACCCACCAGCAAATGGTTGAACAAAGGAGATGCTCCTTCATGTCTGAGAGGGCACCCAGATCAGGCAGAAGAGAGAAAGGAGGAAGAAGAGAGCAAGAGTGCAGCCAGGTTAACATGTTCCACAAAGACCCAAATTGATGGAAGGAGATAACGGGGAGGCAGTTACTTTAACATCTTCCCCTCTACTCTCCAACACGTTGCTGCTGGAGCTCCCTGCTTTGCAGAGCAGTCTGCACACTGGACCTCTCCAGCTGGCTTTGAACATCTTTGTGGTGGGGCTTAGTTACAACCCAGGTCCCATCCCACCGCTGGCCATGGCTGCAGCTCAGCGCAACGTGATGAGAATCACTTGTGCTCCAAGGCTGAGAGAAAAGCACACGGTACACAACGTGAAAACTCTCCGAAGCCCTGAACAGCAATGCACCTCAGAACCCATAAACACTGCACGAAAACCTTGAGAGAGCTGATGACTCGGCTGAAACCTGGCTCTGGACCGCAGCATCTCCCAGGAGAGGGCTGTTTGCTGAGACACCACTAGGAAAGACAAGAAAAGAACAGAGCTTACAACAAGGCTTTCAAATGAGGATGAATGTGTTTATCAGTGGTCAGTGATGAACCTTTGATGTGCCTTGGAGGAGCAGAGATCTCATGCATAAAACATAACCGCTGTACAGGGCCCTGATCGGCAGGCGTTAATGTGATGTGCTTTGCTTTTGCACCAAGGCACAACAAACCTGCCACTGCTGATTCCAAATTACAAAAATAATCTTGCATCTAGTTTCTGGGACTGCTCTGCTCACAACCTCCCCCATACAGAAAACATTTGATTGGAGTAAATAAAGTGACTCAAAGAAGATATAAAGTATTCATAAACTGCATGTAGAAAAACAAGGATTAAAGATGTGACACATCTCGTATCTGGGAGATGTACAGCTTTAGATTTCAGAAAGGCTTTTGCATAATTTGTAACGTGTTAGTGCTGCTAGACCCAAGTCACAGTTGCATTGTGCTGGGCTCTGTACGTACACAGGTGAAAGCAGATATGACCTGAGAAGCTCACGTTACAAAAAGTGAGATAATACAAATTAACCAAAGCAAACCCTGGTAACGTTCCAGAATTAATCCGTAAATTTAAACTCTATCCTGCAGAAATAGTCTTTCCACGATTTGAGGGGGGTTCTTGTTTTTGAGCCCAATTTTCTTGATCTGGACAAACCATTGCTTCAATGTTAACCCAAAGCAGCAGCCCACCACCCAACCAGCACAGACCACCCCTAATCACCACTGCCCTCCACGATTTTCTCTCTCTTTCAGACAGGGTCTTTAATAAAAACCACTCCTAAGCTCTGGATTGCATTAATGAACTGGTCAGACATTGGGTCACATTTTGGATGAGCTCTCATTGTAGAGTCATTTCTGCACTCCTGGCTACTTGGCCTGGACAGCTGCTTGTGTTGTACAGCTAATCGACAGCATTTCTGCTTTGCTGTCTTCCTGCTTCTGCTCTTCTCCCATAGAGAGTTTTTTGTTCCTAAACAATGGTTCATCAGCCCTCCAGCTGGCAACTGGGAACTGGAAAATATCAGGGAGCTGATCCCTCCTTCAATGGTTTCTTATAGAATCATAGAATCATTATGGTTGGAAGGGACCTCCAGGGTCAGCAAGTCCAACCTTTATCCCATCATATTCCTGACCATTAGACCATTAGACCATGGCCTCAAGTGCTTCATCAACCCGTTTTTGAACGCCCCCAGGGACGGGGACTCCACCACCTCCCTGGGCAGCCCATTCCAGTGCCCAACCACCCTCTCAGGAAAGAACTTCTTCCTAATCTCCAACCTAAACTTCCCCTGATGGAACTTGAGGTCATTTCCTCTCGTCCTGCCATTAGCAACTGGGGAGATGAGACCAACACCAGCCTCACTACAACCTCCCTTTAGGTAGTTGTAGAGGGCAATGAGGTCTCCTCTCAGTCTCCTCTTCTCCAGGCTCAATAACCCCAGTTCCCTCAGCCAGTCTTCATAAGGCTTCTTATCAGACTTGGCACTGGAAGCTTCCATGGGATCTAACACTCCCAAGTGTTTGACTCAAGAGTTGACTCCCAAGAGATCAAAGTGCCCATCTATAGATAACACAGGTTATCATCAGTATTCTGGATGGGTAAATAGCATGGCATGCTCCCAGTCTGCGGTGGCTTTCCAGCTCCCTTCCAGATACAACTGGGATTTGCCCTTTTGATCTTTCTCTCGCAGCTACAGTGAACCTGGTGACACATGGGTCACTACCATGGCTGAGTTTCCTGGGCTAATGATCCTCTGAGTTAGTAAAGAGGCTAAATGAAGAGGATTTGTCTACTGGAACTGTCAAAGACTCTGCTGAATCACATACACCTACAATAATCTTTTCAGGTTTCTTGGCATTTAGGCAATTTTCTACTTTTTTTAAAATTGAGAAGTGCATTTCAAAAGTATGGGAAAGGCATGGAAATGTGATGGAGTAGAATTACAGCAGATGTAGGAGGAAGAGTGAGCACACACATGTTTCTCTGTTATTCATTCCCTTTTATGAGTGTTTTTATTGCCTCTTTCTCTGCATAATAAGCGAAGAGGTGTTAGAAACAGCAAAAGCAGAAAGACAGCCACAACAGGCATGCTGAGATGCTGCAAAATATGAGAAAGAAGCAAGACACAAGCACATCCATCAAGAAATTAAAACTGTTTGCAATGGATAAGGTAAAATCCTGGCACTGTCCTGGGCTTGTCCAAGGCCCTTCTTGTGGGTGTGCAGTTGTGTGCAGCCTTGAAGCTCAGCACTGAGAGCCATTCCTGGAAATCTTCCATAAGCAGAGCCCCTCTTGCTTTAATAAAAACCATCTATTTTGTCATGGATAATGCTACTCTGATTTAAGTGAATATCCAGCAAAGGATGATCTCCAAAAAAATGACAGTAGAGGGGATTTTTTTAAATGTAAACTCACTCATAATGCAACTAAATCCAGGGAAAGAAAAATGGCCCTAAACTTCCCTGTTTCTTTCAGAAAGTTGTCAGTCCTACTAAAAGATATCATTTAGCCTTTTGAGAAAAGTCTGAGCCCTTTCCAATAAAATGGTGATTTTAAAGTGCTGACACTTCTGCTTACTTCAGGATATTGCCCTAAAAATACTGTTTGAGCAGTTTAAAACGTTCCACCAGGACCTCGTATTTCCCAAAATGATATTTACAATGCAGTGATTTCTTTGTGCTTGGAAGAATTACTCTTGATTTATTCCAATTGATTCTGATTCTGCTTTACATCTCCTAATGTTAGAAATTGGTCTCTATTATTGGTAATTCTCCTGGCAGTGTTGAGCTGATTCCTATTGCTGTTAACAGCCCAGTGTGCAACACATTAACGGTCCGTGGCTTTGCCCTACTAACGAACTGGTTGTTTATGGCTGGTAATGATTGATTTCTCAGTGATTATATTGCTTAATTCAACAGCAGCATGAATCAAAGATGACACTTCTTTCTTTTTAGGTTGTCACTTAAGCTTTAGTACTCTTGAAGGTAATGGGTGTTGAAGGGTGTTTATTGTGATGGCCCCTCTCCTCGTTCCCTTCTTACAGTGCTGCCATAAACTCTTCTTTAGTGGATGTGGCTGTGAACATAAATGGATGATGGTTGAATTGCACAGAGAAGGAAAAGACCCCAGATATTATATTAACCTCACCATGATAGCCAGCTTGGACATGGTGCTACTCCTTCTTGGAGCTCAGCCACAGGGTTGGGTTCAACATGATGCCATATGTCAGCTGGGCCAGAATAGCTGTCCATATGGGTGCACATCCAGGCAGCAACAAATGGACTAACTCAGCCTCACTCAGGCTGCAGCACAGTGGGTTTAAACAAGTCAGGTTACTCTTTGGTGGAAGGCACACCCATGAGCAGCTCCTGAAGCTCAGAGGATGTGTGCCCACCCATTCAGCCTCAACAACTCAATCAGGCTTCTTAACAGCCAGCTACTTCAGGTTTGCTTTACACAGCTTTGGCAGCAGGAAGGGACCATAAAAGAGATATAAATTATGAGATCATGCAGTTTCAGTCACTTTAAGGATTACTTAAATGCTCATGGAGGTGTAAAGGGTAGCATTAGGTTAGGGAGCCAAAACCAACCTTAGAGTAGCTTGTTACTGTGTATTAACCAAAGTCATGCTTCCAAAAAGCCCCAGTGACCACATGGAGACACCACCCCAGTGAAAGAACTGCTGCAGAGTGTGACTCCACAGCCCTCATCTGGTGGGGATGCTGGTATGCTCTTCCCCAGCTACACCCACCTCCAGAAAACCGAAGCCTCCTTCATAGAATAGAATGACAGAATTGTTTTGGTTGGAAAAGTGCTTTAAGATCACCAAGTCCAACCATTAACCCAGCACTGCCAAGGCCACCATTGACCCATGGCCCTCAGCACCACATCTACACAGCTTTGAGATCCCTCCAGGGATGGGGACTCCACCCCTGCCCTGGGCAGCCTGGGCCAGGCCCTGACAGCCCTTTGGGGAAGAAATTGTTCCCAATATCCAACCTAAACCTCCCCTGGGCACCTTGAGGCCGTTCCCGCTTGTTCCTTGGGAGCAGAGCCCGACCCCCCCTGGCTCCAACCTCCTCTCAGGGAGCTGCAGAGAGCAGAAGGTCTCCCCTCGGCCTCCTCCTCTCCAGGCTGAGCACCCCCAGCTCCCTCAGCCCTCCCGTCTTCATGCCCTCCCAGACCTTCTCAGACACAACTCGCTGTGCACAATGCTGCCATAGGGGCACTGTGCTGTGGGAGCCATCTCAACCTCTCACTCCAGAGACAGGGACTGCCAGGAGCCTTTTGGAGAGCTGGATCTGTCCACATGTCCCTCACCAGCCCCACGGAGGGCATGCACAAGATTAAAAGATGGGGACAGACCCAGATTTTGAAAACTTTGCCTTGCTGCTTTCACAGGGCTTTGCCTCCTGGATGGTGTTACCCAAGACTCATGGCCAAATGTCATTAATTTTCCTCCACGTGGCTGCAGGCAAAGTGAAATGGCTTATTCACCTCTTCAACACATGAAGAAAAAAAAGACATTTATTTCTGATGCAGGTATAGAAAGACATTGCCACCTACAATATCATAAAAAATCTGATCTTAAGTGCTTTTGGAACATTTCCTTGCTGAAGTCTACAAAAAAGGTTTGTTCCAGCCTCGCACAAGCCCAGATATGGAGCTGGAACTTCTCGTCACCCAGATAGAGACCACAGCACTGCCATTTCAGCTGGGCAGGTTCAGTGATTCTGTTCTCTGCTGTCTCTAGATGTATAATTGCAAGATGATTAATAGCACAGTAAAAAAGACAGATTCTTCATTCCCAGGGTAGGGTAACCACTCGCATTTCAATTACACAAAAACGACAGAAAATAAAACTGCTCCGGCGCCTCTCCCTTCACAGACCGACTGAACTGAACCCCTCATGAATTAGCCAGGACAGGACTGCTCCAAAGACAGCCTGTTTGTGGGAAAAAACAATTTATTTTGGGCTTTTTTTGCCAAAAATCCTCTTGCGTCTGCTTTGCAAACTTCCAGGTTTGACACCACATAGAATATTTGTAGAAAACCATAATTTTTTAAAGTGAACTTTTAGCCATGATCCCACGTTGACCAGCACTAACTGTTTGATAACATGACACCTGAAATTACAGAAATCACCATTTTCTAAACAAATATATAGCTGGGAGAGAAATATTGCACTTCCCCACCTGTTGCTTTGTTCTTGTGTCAGTACCACACGCCTTAGAAAACAAGGTCACACATTTCCAAGCCTCAGGGGCATCTGATGAATTCACACTTCTCTCCAACCTGTTTCCAATGGAATAAAACTAGAGTTATAAGCTCAGCATATTCTTCAAATTGGAGACATGCCAGTCAGCCTGGTGAATATATATATAAAATATATTTTATATATATATNAGTCTCTGCATACTATATTCATATATAAAATCAACAATTTTTCTTAAAAAAATATATATAATTATAGTGGAAATACTGGGAATGTATTGATGCAAAGTGATGAAACGCTGTGGTCAAACAACAGATCAGGGATTTTTCTTTCCTGAACATAATTAAGATTGCTTAAATTCAGAGAATTTCATCAGGAACGCAATTTCAAGTTGCTTATTAAAACTTACCTGAATTACGGAGGGGAAGAAATACCTCTCCTGCAGCTGTGCTTTTGGATTGGTAGGGATGAGGATCTGGACAGGGAGAGGGCTCAGGTGCTTCTTTAATGAGCTGTGAGCAAGCACGCACAATGCGCTGGCTGGGGATGCCAGCAGAAAAAATAATACCAGACGTGTGCAGTGGCAAAGTCCCATCTTGTTTTCTGCTCCACTTTCAGCTACATTTACTGCACAGTGACATCACCTGGAGTGACTTTTAAAATCCCCCACTGCTCTCCCCCCCCACGCACACCCAAACTCCTGCAGTCCTGCAGCAAAGTAAATAATTCCCCCTGCTAGACAGAACCAGGGAATCACAGAACCAACCAGGTTGGAAAGGACCATCAAAGATCCTTCAAACCATGTCACCAAGGGCCTCACCTATAGGTTTTTTTGAACACTTCCAGGGATGGTGACTCCACCACTTTCCTGGGAAGCCCTTTCCAATGTCTGATGACCCTTTCAGTGAAGGAATTTTTCCTAACATCCAGTCTAAACCTCTTCTGGTGCAACCTGAGGCCGTTATCTCTTGTCCTATCATTTGTCACTGGGAAGAAGAGATCAGCCACCAGCAGTACCAAAGGTGGTACCAAAAGAAGAAGGTTTTTTGAGGCCAGCCCTGAGCTGGGACTTATCAAAGTTAGGATCCTGTCCCAGGTTACTCTGAATTAGTTCTGGGTGCATGTGTACATGGGTGCACAGGCACAGCTTCAGCCCGAGGCACCAGTAAGACACTGTGTCCAATTTCAGCCAGTTTAGCTTCAGAGAAGCCCACCCAAGCTGCCCAGAGCAAATCCAACCATTCTTGGAAGTCAACGGGGTGAGGCTGCATGAGAGCAGAGGCAAAGAGAGAGGAAACAATATAGAGTGTAATGGAGACACATGGACCAGCAAAGGAAGAAGGAAAGCTGAGGGGGAGAGGAGAGACAAGAAGCAGAACATCAGCAGGAAGGCAACCCAGGGAGAGCATAACCAGGAACACAGCAGATCTGTCCTGGCAATGAGCCCACGCTGCATTATCCAAGGCATGAAAAAGTTCAGGCGAAAATATATGGCAAACCCAAAGGAGAGAAATGAGGAGAGCCCAAAGGATCTGCCCTGCTGCTATTTTGAAGGAGAATCAGACAAAAGGATGAAGTCCACATCACGTGGCAACGGCAGATCAGATCCATGATGCATTTCATTATTGTTAGGGCCCTGGAGCATTAACATGCTTTGATGGCCCCTGATCAGCTACGGCCAGCCCATGCCCACCCATAGACCATGGTGCTCCCGACCCTGACTGACTTCCCAGCTTGATCTTGGACTTGCCCCACCACTGCAAACTGGTCTGACGGTTTGAACTCTTGGTTAAACCTCACTCATCACCTTGTCTTAGCCTGGCAATCACCAGACTGTCAATAAGAGCTTTTTTCCCCTGCTCCATACCATGGTGGGACAGGTTCCAGCTGCTGAGCTTCCCACTTTGCCCACCACACTTGGCTCCTCCTGATGTAGGAAGGGTCTGGGAGCTGCTCACCTCACCCCCATTTGACCTGGGGTTTGAAACTGCAAGTGTCTGTTTGCTCTAGAGGATGTATCACTTCTCTTTGCCTTCCTCCCAAGCTAATAGGAGCTATAAGCCTGGTCACAAGAAAACAGTAAAAAATACAATGCAAAACCACCTCTCCTGGAGTTAAGTACCAAAATCAGCCCTCTCTCAAAAACCACAGCAGATGGCATATAGTTCTGTCAAATACTCATAGCATTTACCTTGGATCTGAAGACTGTAGGGGGTTTTAAACCTTTTGGATACAAGTCTTTTCATCCTTCCAGCTAAATCTCTAATTTGCAGTTCAAGGTTCTCTAAAAGACACCTTCTAGCTAACTCACTTCATGTGTGTGCAGTAAAAATCTCTGGGTGCTGCAGGGGGCCAAGACCAACCTGTGTTAAGAAACATCCTTCCAAGCTATGGCTTTGGTTCAGAGCAGCTCTGCAAAACTGGTTTCTATTGAATTGAAGTGGTCTCTTCTCCCTGTATCTGGAAGCTTGCCTGGTAGAAACTCTCCTCTTCACCTCAGTGAGCAACAACACAAAAGAGTGAAGTCAAAATAAACTATTGCAGCTATTCATTTCACCCTCTCCTTCTCCAGCAGAACTTGGGAAAGGACTGCAACACAGAAATCCTACATCTGTGACGTTCATGGAAGGTGGACAAGCTCCATTCAAGCCCCTGCAGAATTTGCCTGAGGAACCAAGCTAAACTGGGAAGTGGTTAATCATTGCCCACAGATACACAGCTCCCACCGACCAACCAAACGAGCTCTCTCTCCCAGCACGTAGCTTCTCCAGTGCCGATAGACACCACGGCTCTTGGCCATCAATCCACACCTAAAATTCATTGACTTCTGCTGTGGAAATAGGACAGATAAAATATAGCCTTTGATTTTCAGGCTGTTCCCCTGTTTTCCTAGGTGCCTGGAGCCCTCTGCCTTTCTCAAAAGCTTTTTGTTGTGTTTTGGGTTGTTTGGTTCTTTTCTTGCATTACTGTTTCTCCAGAAGTCATGCTTTATTTATAGAGGACTAAAACAAGAAATTGGAACCAATGTGGAAACAAACCTTGACAGGGTCATAGAGAGGAACAGCAGGTGCTCCATCCTAACCAATGGGGGGTACAACTCCTTTGTTTCTCCTGTTTTATAAAAATACCTTTTTCATCTCTTTGATCACAGTCGCTGAACTGAAACTACTACAATGTCACAGGGGTTTGTTTGGGTTTTGGTCTCCAACACCATATGTTTGATGTCTAGAAATAACTTGTTTGTGTTATGGAAGATAATGTCCTGCAGGAAACACAAGAGCAAAGACTCAGGTGTGGAGGGAAGGTCTGGGGCATGGAGGCAGGAACACATAAAGCACAGACACCTCGTTTACACACGGAACAGCCTGGGCTCATGCTCACACTGCAGAGCCAAGCCAGATGTTGGAATAGGTTGCCCAGGGTGGTGGTGGGGTCACCATCCCTGGAGGTGTTCAAGAGGCATCTGGATGTGGCGCTGGGTGCTGTGGGTGAGTGGGGATGGAGGTAGGGGATGGATTGGGTCAGCCTGAAGGTCTCTTCCAACCTCAATGATTCTGTGAGGAACCAAAGGCAGGAGGGAAAACAAGCTGGACTTTTCCTCCTAACCCCGTAGAGCCCTGGGAGGGATCCAGGCCTGCAGCCTTCCCAGGCTCTGTCTGAGCACTGAGGGTGACAGACACCACAAATCGATCTGTTTCGGCACATGGAAATGGGAGCTTGTCAAAACTGGGGAACTTAAAGGAAAGCTCAAAAAGCAACAAAGCCTCCATTTGTGAAAGCTCAGTGTCCTGGAGACATGACAGCTACGGGGTATGTGTACTCCCAGGTTTGGGAAGGGCTTCTTGCCCCAGGACAAAGGTCCATTGCCAAACCCAGCTGTGATGCTTTTGGATATGAGTTCACTTGGTTCCCACTGGCTTCCTCTGGCACCATCTCCCAGCAAAAGTCTTCTGCCACTTTGTGTCTCACTTTTGAACTGAATCTTCACCGGACAAGGTGTTCTCCACCCAGGCACAGATCAGATCCAACCCCTAGCTCATTTTGAGTCTGTATATAGGGCCAGAGGCACCCAAAGGACACTCAGTGAATGATGGCTGTAGTTGAAGGAGCTCTAAGATCACAAGACTGTGCTTTTTGCTCTCCCTTGGCAGGCAGGAGCTGCCAAGTACAGCACCAGACTCCAGGTTAATCATCAGTTTTAATCCACATCTCCCTGTGTCACTGCATCAGCCCATTTGCTCACACAGATAACATTTGCTATTACTCTGAAGGCTCCATCCTCACATAGAGAGTGCCTGGGGAAAGGTTAGATTCTGGACAATGAGTAAAAAACCAGAGTAATGCCTGAATTGTGAAAATTTGGTGGAATTTTTCTTGCCATCAACAGGGGGGATAAAACCCGAGAGCAGGCTTATAGAGCTGTTAAAAAAGGACAGTATTGGGCTATTAAAATACAAATTACTGCTAAATCCCAAGGAAAAACGGATAAAGCCAGGTACACTAGAACTAGATCTAATCAGCAATATCTAATTAAAGCTCCTATGAAATGTCTCAATGGGCATTATTAATGATTTGAATTTGGTCTGGCATTCACGAGCTTTCATCAGTGCACCCCGGTGCACATAAGGAGATAACATGTATATAAAAATTTACTGAATGAGCTATGTGCACCCAGGACAGAGCAAGAACACAAGGGTGTTAAATAATCCCCATCCACTGGGTCAGCCCAGACAAGCAGAGTTTGCATCATTCTTTTTGTATCATTCCATCTAAATAAGATCAGTGTGGAGATGGTGGGTGGCAACAGGTCAGATTCATGGGTAAAGAGATGCTCAGAGAGGAATAACTCGGGTGACAAGCTCTGGGATCAGGATGCTGGAGGATGGCTGCATGGTGGCAGTGGTGACAACAGAACAGCCCCAATGAGGGTGCTTTGACCTGCTGCATGGTGGCAGCACCAGAAGTGTCTCAAAATCTCCACGTCCCCTCTTGCTGACATTGATTCTACATAGCTTCATCTTCCCAGAGCTGCACACTCATGTTCTAACAAAGCTCCCGTTGTGTTTTATCACTTGAATCCATTAAGTCCATCTCAAAGCTGTTGTTTATGCTGGAGCTGGCACTAAGCACATGGCAGGATAGTGCTGGTGGTGGCCAGGTTAGGCAGGGACTAGGGACGGGGAGGAGAAGGGACCAGCAGGACCTGTGCTCTGAGCATGGGTGCTGAGCTCTCTATGAAACCAGGGCCATGGCACCTCAAACACAGCACCAAATAATTGGGACATACTTTTCACTTGATCTCTTTGAGCCTCCATTTTTTCCATGTGCAACGCAGAGAAAAAACGTTCGTTTTCTCACCTCATAGTTAATGTAAAAAACTCATCTACAAAGCACTTCAGTCCTGTAGCAAGAGCTCAAGCCCTTCCACCTCCAAGGAATTATGACCCATTTCCCATCTAGAGCCAGGTCTGAACTCTGCCCAGCAGATGGACACTGAAACCACGGGCTGCGTAAGCAGCATAAAGCAAACCAGAGCCCTGATGCTGTGTGAGCACTGCCACGTCTGTACCCTTCAGAGGGTGCTCACTGGAGGAAAAAGGGGCCATGTCCTTAAATGCTGTGCCACAATGCACATCCCGCAAAAGGAACTGATAAAAAACAGATAAACCCCCTTGTTTGTTGAGGGATTGTCTCTGTAACCTCCACCATCAGCGCTTGAAACAGCTCCATAGAATCATAGAATCATTATGGTTGGAAGGGACCTCCAGGGTCTTCAAGTCCAACCTTTATCCCATTATATTCCTAACCATTAGACCATTAGACCATGGCCTCTAGTGCCTCATCAACCTGGAATACCACTCCAGGGTGGTACAGAATCAAAGACTCCTACTAACCCAGTCTGTCCTTTGCAATAATAACATTTCCTTTATTTTCTGTTATCTATAAGGAGCTTGAACCTGCTCAGAGGTCGATCCCTGAGTCCCTAGATAGGCACTGCTTTGTTTTCAGGAGTCACAACACTGCTGGGCTCTGGCAGGGAGAGCGATCACCGTTAGCTGCTGCTTCACAAACACCCGGCACAGAACGCGTCCGAGAGCCAAGTCCTATTGATTTCACCAAGCAACTTGAAATAACAATTAACCTTTCTAACTAAGCACCTTTCTTTAAAATGCATCTCGGTTGCTTTTCAAAGTTGGCTTTTAAAAATTAATGAATTGATGCGATTTTACATCTATTGACCAATTTAAAATGTCAAGGTTCTCGTGGGAAAGAAGACTAAAGAGATGCACATCTTGCACATGGGCAGTGTTTGGTTGGACATTGACTCTTGAGCGCTCAGCTCTCACCTTTGGTTCCTGTCTTTTGAGGTTTTATCTCCTTTAATTCTCTGTAGGGAACACAGTAGATGTCAAATGCGTTTATAACACCTGGGAAAACACCCTGGTCTCATATAGAAATGTGTGTGCTTACATGAATTTCCAGTTATGAAGATGAAATCTGCCACACACAGTATTTATTATTTAAATAGGGGCTCAGCACTTCTCTTTCATTCAGGGATATGAGCACAGCTACTCAGGGCTGAACTCTACAAACTCCTCAGCAAACTCAAAGTCCTACCAGGATTCAGTCCTTACTTAGATCTCCACCTTGAACCGGCTTTTTTATTCCCTAACTGCTCATTAACAGTGTAGTTCATTACTGTGAAGTTCTTTACTGAGAGGGTGGTTGGGCACTGGAATGGGCGGCCCAGGGAGGTGGTGGAGTCGCCGTCCCTGGGGGTGTTCAAAAAACGGGTTGATGAGGCACTTGAGGCCATGGTCTGATGGTCTGATGGTTAGGAATATGATGGGATAAAGGTTGGACTTGATGACCCTGGAGGTCCCTTCCAACCATAATGGTTCTATGATTCTACCAGGGATTTCTTGCACCTTTTCTTCTTCAGTGCCTACAGTGACAGACACTTTGCAGAGAGAAGATAGAACACTGCTCACCCCACAGGCACTGCAATAGCTGAGGGTAAGAGAATGGAAGGAACCAACACAGTACATTCATGTCAGCTTTAACTGAGGTTTTGTTCCCCCACAACAACATAGTTTCTGTCTACAGGAGTCCCCTTTGCTGAGGTTACCAGGCTGTTGGTGTAATTATCTGCTGATTAACATGGGGCAACAAATGGGTTGGGTTTTCACCACCCAGACAGAACGGCACAAGACACACAGATTACTCAAGGACAGACGCACCTACCCGTGCAGATGTGATGCCAGCAAATAGCCATGTTTTAATGCTGCAAATTAGCTAAATCAGCATTCAATTCAGTGGTAGTTTGCTTAATTGAAAGTACAGAAACTACTATCACAGTGGTAGTTTGCCTAATTGAAAGTACACACTGAAATTCTCAATAAAGGCTAGAGCTCTCAGTCTCGGGACTGCTCCACTGGGTTGGTGTTGGCTCCTGGTTAAAGTTGGTGAGGAAAATGAAAAAAAAAAAAAAAGAAGAAAAAGCCCCCAAACTCCTCTCCTTATTGTAAGGAACAATATTCATGTTAGTGGAGACAAAATCACCACTTGAGATATCTATATGATTTGAGTTGAAATAAAAAAAATAATACTTAGGATCCAGACAAAGTAGCAAGAAGCCAGGGAAATGATCTCCAGAAATTCAGTAGGAGGCAGAGGACAGCAGAGCAACTTTCCAGATGGTTGTGTGATGTACAGAGTCTCAAGGCCACTCTCTTTTCTA
Organism: Aegotheles bennettii; assembly: GCA_013398125.1. Lineage (NCBI taxonomy): Eukaryota > Metazoa > Chordata > Aves > Caprimulgiformes > Aegothelidae > Aegotheles > Aegotheles bennettii. Next base: position 463,565 of record VZRW01005948.1, read on the forward strand.
TGTCCCTGGGGGTGTTCAAAAAACGGGTTGATGAGGCACTTGAGGCCATGGTCTGATGGTCCAACGGTTAGGAATATGATGGGATAAAGGTTGGACTTGATGACCCTGGAGGTCCCTTCCAACCATAATGATTCTATGATTCTATGATCCTCTTGCTCTGGTGAAACTCCACATCTCTCCCCTGGAAAGATGTCCTTTCTCCCCTCTGATCTCTACAAGTTTCATCTTCCCCTCAGTTACTTTTTCCCCCTTCACAATGGCCACAAGGGACATCCCTGGCCCATGTCGCACCTGCCCCGTGAGCCTTGCTGAGAGAGAACAGAGACCCTTCAGTGAGCAAACATCCTTCAGGGACACAGGAAACCATGCTTAAACAAAGCATTTTTTTCTTCCAAATGCACCAACACATGGAATAGGCTTTTCCTGGAGACCGTGAACCCAAAACTCTAAGAGAGGACCTGCCGAAGTTCAACTTGAAAGCATGAGATGCTTAGGTTATTTCAAAATAAATTTCCCCTCAATATAAGCAGCATTATTACTTTAACAGAGACTAAACAAAATGTTTTCCTCTAGGCTCATTCCTGCACCCCAGAAATAACACAGGGACATCCAGCAGCCCTGGCCAGAGACCTTTTGGTGTCTGCAAGGTCTGCAGGACGCAGCTTCCACACACCACTTGAGGTCTCCTAAAGAAACACCTGGCTGCCTTAAAATATAAGGAAATTAAAAACTTAGGCTTCAAGATGGGGAAAAAATGTCTGCATGCATCTTAATAACAGGCTAAAGTGGTGCTATAATTAGCTCATCCTAAGCACTGATGAAGGAAAAATCTTAAAGAAAAAGCAAGATTGAATTTTAAATGAATTAAGGTGATAGGAATGATTTGCATTTACTTGTCCTATAGATTAGTTTGCTGACTACCTTTTTCTTTTTCCTGGAGGGCCTTTTAATTATGCACAGAAATCTCCTCAAATACAGATGAAGAAGGTCAGAACAATTAGTATAAAACAAACACTTCAGCATAATGCACCATAATGATTATTTTCGCAACAATCAGTTAGCAAGCTCCAGGAACGTTTGATGCATTTCAAACTAAGCCATTATCAGATTTTCCAAACAATCCAACAACAATACAGCAAATTACCAAGCTAAGCTCCCTGTGCTATGCCATATTCTGTTAACTAGTTGTTCCTGGGGCATCAAATTTGCTTCACATGCTGGGCTCACTGAAGCTGCTGCAACTTGACATAAACCATGCTCAGAAAGGAGACATTTGAGGGTGAATTGGTATGAATGTATAGATTTAGTCTACTGTTGCTGCCATTCTCCAACCTTTATGACCCATCTCAAGTCCAAAAACTTCATATTTTCTTGTTTTTGTTGCATTCCAGCATTCACACAAACCTGGTTGGACGAGGTTCTGACCCTGCCACTTCTCTTGCCTGTGTTTGGAAGTGGCTAAGGCAATGGCTTAGGTAGTCCCTGGGTGTCCAGAGAGCTGCAGCTGCCATTGCCCACAGGTATATCCCAGTCACCTTTTTATGACCTGCCTCCTCTGACTTTTTATAGCTTGTACAATGTTGGAAGAGTTTGGAATTAATTTATTATCAATTATGCCACATTAATAGCAAGTCACCAGGGGAAATGTAAATAATTTTTCAAATAGATGTTGTAAATCTCCTTGATTAAGACCATAGTTAAATGTTGAGCTTATGCTCTTGTTTATAACTGGCTCATTAGCCTTCATCCTGATTTTCATTAACTGTGTACCAAAACACCATGGTGATGGTTTTCTTAAAGAGAAAGAATAAAGCAGCTGCCTACCCCTTTGCACAGTGCTGGAGAGGGGGGCAGCCCTGAATATCTCCCCTGTGCTCCAGGAGGAAAGACAAAATCTTTTTGGCCAGTTACTAACAAAATGCACTGTGTTTGATGTGAAGGTTCTCTTGCTTCCAAACAGCTGGATCATCCCTGCAGCCTCCTCTCTTTCCTTCTGTGCTCACGCTCCCCCCTGAGCTCCACACCTCTGTGCCAGGCTGTGACCCCTCACCTTTGCAGCTCCAACACACAGCAACTCACACTCCAAACCTTCCAGCTGGTACCCACTCTGAGATAACATACAGCCTCCAGGCTTGGAGGACCTCTGTCCTTTCTACACAGCATGGCATAGAGAGCACTTTGGGGCTTGAAAGCTGAATCACAATTTCCAGCAACAAGCCAAGCATCAAAGAGACGTTCACATCACCCTAAGGAACGTGCAGCTCAATGAGTCTCCAGGAGAAGCCTTAGCAAGAACCTCTCTTTCCATGAGCACAACGTACTCCTGCTCTCAGAAACGTGGTGTAACAAGATGATTTCTGATCCACATCACCTGCAGTATACAGGCAACAGTAAACAATTTAGGACCTCCTTTAACGCTCTTTACTCTCAAGAAGATGACTCCTATGAAGGGCAGGAGGGATCAGTTTGGGGGTGACATGCTGGCTCACAAACCAGATCCATCGTTGTGCAGGGCAGGTCATTCCCAGAGTGTGGACACTCTGCATGCCTCATAAATCTTTCCCTTAGCTCTGATTTCCTTCTGACCCAAGACTGACCCCTAAACTTTAACTGGTGGAAGTTCAGTCACCCACATTACACCTGCCTGGATGACTTGACACCACCAGCCACGTAACAAGCAGATTTTTATTAATACAAATAGTACTTAAAGCACGATCCACCAGCTATGCAGGCTGATAATGACTCTGACCCTGCTGAGAACTCATTACTTTTCCCCCTAAAACATTTAGTGGCAGTAAATCTCACACAGCCAACATCTGGCAGGAGCACAGCCCTTCCAGCTTAGAGACTGGACAACATGCCTCTTACGTGTATATATAAACCACACACACCTATATACAGCCACATCTATACTGTAGATTAAGTGTATATATAAAACCAAATGAAGAAAGGAGCTAACGTACCTGTTACACGGAGAGGCAGCACAACCATCTATAGCTGCACAGGGTAACCACTGTGCTCATTGCTTCAGAAGATGAATTTTATAGACAAGCAGATGGGGTTAATATCTATATCGTGTTCTTTGCTCCGACTCTTGGCATGGTTTTTGTCTCCAGATCTCAGCCACCTCATTGCTTTGCTTGTCGTTTCTGAAACACAATAAAGAGAACGCTGAAAGGAAAGGTGAGCAGAGGACACTGACAGCTACTGAACTGTGCACTGAGGAAGTGATCAATCCAGCTTTGGTCCACTTAATTTTCAGCCAACATAACGAGTGCATTTGTTTTGCTGTTCTTTTAAGCGTGGTTGTCAAGGATACAACGATATCCTCTATGTCAGAAGATGAATCTGTTATGAAGAACTACTTTTCATTAGCATTTACTCAATCAAACTTGACTTGAAGGCAGCATCTGTCCAATAATTTTTTACTTAAAGTCAAGTCATTATTTATAATATCCAACTCAACGACAAAATCCATAAATCTTTTGGAAAGCCAGCTAGAGCGACATTGAATGCTACTTATTTTTTGCCTGAGAAATGTCACAAGGAAGGGCTCTACAGTGGTCATGCACTGATATGTTCTCTTATGATTGAGGTGAAAGGTTCAAACGCAGCACAGACAACAAGAGAGAGAGTAACTTTGATGATCTATATGCACAGGACCACCATAAATGTGGGTACTGAAGCTCACAGCAAAGAGGTGGGACAGTGGTACCCAGCCTGTGAGCAGCACCTCTGTCACACATCCAAGCCCAAGTACTCTTGTTCCATCAGCCACATCCTATAATGAGGTACATTACACAGCCTATCTTCCCAAATTTATGTGCATTATTTCAAGCTGCTTCTGCCTAAGAAACAAACAGCCCTGGCCACGAGCTCTGCCCAGCACACCACACTAAAGATACATCAGCAAAGCTATAATCTTTCCATCACTCACTGACCACTTGTTTGAAAATGAAAATGTTAGCTGTTCACTGCCTGCCCTCTTCTAAAGCACAAATTGGGATGTAAGATGAGGTTTTATGGCAAGTGTGTGGCTTGGGCAACATTTAACTCTCCTGTTCCCACGGGTGATGGCACAGGGAGGTTGATACACTGACAAGACTTCTTTCCACAAAAACATGTCTTTTGAGGCAGTCCCTCCCCACACCAGCAATGATTGAGATCTTTTCATTCTTAAGCAGTTCAGAAAAGCACTGACAGTAGAATTTATCAAAAATATATCTTGCTAGCCAAACCTGATTGGGTTTTTTTCAATAGACTTATCAAAGCAGATTCAAGGAATCTGTATTATATCTGGAGCGAAGTGGCAGACACTGTCTCAGAGAAATTCTACCTTGGAAACTAATTAAATAGGCTTAGATAGAAGCACTTTCATGTGGGCTGGAAATTAATTGAAAGGCAGCATACAAAAGGTAATGATGAATATTAATGTGCTGAGTTGGTGGCAATATCTAATAGGGTGAGATTTTTATCTACTGTGGACAGGGAAATATTACAGAAAGACATTAAACCCCATGTGGTTTCAATTAAGAAAAAAAATCAGGTTAATACACACACGGGTTGGGCAGGAAACACATCCAGCAGAAGTGTGAACTTTTGAAGCAAGCAGAGACAAACTTACCATGAGCAGCCAGGATCCAGCAGTAGATGTTCAGAGTGAGTGGTGACCATCCACAGCTCTGGTCTTTCATTCACTCATGGCCACGTGCTGGCCACAACATCCAAACCAGAGCTGCTAAGAAGGACTTTGATGGGTCCCGAGGACCCCATGGGCACTGTGTTCATGCTGTAGGCCTGTGAATGCCTGGTGAAACTCCAGTCTGGAAATGGGATGCGATGCACTGCAGGGCTCCAGAGACATCCTTCCTTCGCCTTCTCCTTCTATGAGATGCACCTGATTAGGCATCACATAAATGATTAATAGACACATAAATACACCTTCATGATTAAAACTATAGTCAAGTATTTCCCCCTTCTTCAGAATCTATTCAAGAAAAACAGAAGACTTGAAACCACTAGTGTTTCACTCAAGAGCTTTTTCCAGTTACTCGATTCCATGTTGTCACATGCACACACATAAGTTTCCATTAAATGGATTCCAGGACATTTAAAAATTACAGTATGAGAAGAAGCTCCATTTTACTGTCTTGCATTGGAAGCACACAGGTCAGTGCACACTTGAGAGCACAAACCTCCATCCCTCAAAGATAACCACTGCAAACCCCTTGAAATCTTATCCTGGGAGATCTGATAACACCCCCTGGAAGGGCAGGTGATTTCTGAGAGCTCACAGGTAATGACAGTCCCAGGCAGCAATTAATTTTGCAGAATGTGGGCAATTCCCACCTATGAAGTAGGAGGAGAACATGCCTGACATTACTGGGACAACAGCTCTTGGCTGAGCTCTTCAGTGACACCTCATATACACAAATGTTCAATTTTCTATGAAGCAAATGGCAATCAACTCCCCTACCTATCAGTGTAAGTGTTGGACTCTGTTTGCATGGGGAGGTGCAGCTCAGGAGCCTCAGGTCTCTGTCCAGCAGCCCATCACCGTAGTATCTGTCATGGACCATCGCTGGGGAGATGCCTGGGCTGGTCACAGAAAGGATGGCCAAAGGATCACAACCTGCATCACCTCTTCCATCCAGAAACATCCTCAGATCAATAAAAAAATAATATATCAATAAAAAAATTCACCAAGTGCTGCTCTTGAAGTTGAGCTCACACACGTGCTAGGGCAGAAAGTCTGGTTTTGCACTTACTGCAAACACTGGGGGAAATGAACTGGTCTCAAACTTCTTCTGCCCTAAGTCATGCACACACATCATGGGAAGGCACCAGAAACACTACCTATGGCCAGAGGTACACAACGGAGACAGCCCAGAGACCCTTGCATTCATGTCAAAGTTGATCCAGTAAATCAGAAAAGCAGTTTGGGGAATAATTAAAGACCAGAACAACCTCCTTGGCAGATGATGAGGGAAATAAAGCAGAGCCACAAGACTCATCAGTTCTCCAAACTATTGAGACTTTTCTTTGCAAAGGGAAAACATACAGGAATTCAGAAACCTGCAACTGGGCAATAATAACTGTGCATCTTTTGGGTTCTGCTGGTACTACTATGGCTGAAAAGTAGAAGCTTATTCCAGTGGTATGAACCACGTTCAGCGGTCACTTATTCCTAGTAAAACAAATATAAGCTAGCTTTCAGTCAGGCAGTTGGTGGAAGCTTAGAAAATGTTTTCTACAGCTGCCTGAAAACCAGAATGTTATTTCTCAGAGCAAAAGCAAAAAATTTACTGCTTGTTTTTGTCCGAGTCCAAAGTCAACCTGGGTTTCCTGGATCTCCTCATCCAGCGTGGACAAGGCTCTCAGCCGAGAGGTGGAAATGCAGCAGCACGTTCCTGGAATATGTTGGGAAAAAACCCTGCAGGTGGCGAGGGAAGAGCGAGACCCCCCAGAGCAGCTCTGGGATGCAGGGGCCAAGCAGGTTTGCTGCTGGGTGCTTTTTGCTGGATTGTGCACTTGAAAACCTGTCATTTTGTGTGCCTCTGTTTGCTAATTACCCACACGATGGTCCACCAGCCTGCTTTGGCACACCTCTGGCATGTAATGCCTTCAAATATTGACAGATGGATCGTTGTCTCCTGGTACACAGTGCAAGCTGGGAGCATAACACTAAGCTGATTAAAAGAGAGGGGATCATCAGCTAAATCCATCTCTTCCTGATTTCTAAATGTGGAAGTACCTTCTCATTGCTTAAGGGATGTATTTTTGTAAAAGATCAGGCTCCTGCACTAGCAGTACAAACACTGGATGCTCTTGCAAGGAGCAGACTTTCTTCTTATTCTGCTCAAAGAGTTTCCCCCCTCCTGATCCTGCTGTGCAGAAGGAACATTATTTTTTGTCTCACCTTGCAAAAGAAAGAATCAATTTTGTTCTTTCATGGGGAAAAAAAGAAAAAAACAATAATAGACAAAGCCTGCTACTTAAAAGGAAAAGTGTTTAGCACCTGAAGGTCCAAACTTACAGCAAACCACGTTGTCCAAGCCATTGCCTCTGCTCAGGCTGGTTATTGATCTGAAGAGACGAAAGCGAAACACAGGCACCGAGAAATAAGAGGTTGTTTGAGCCTCACCCAGCAGGTAAGTGGCAAAGCCAAGAAGAGCAGCCACTGCTCCTGCCTCTAAAATGTCACACCTGGTTCCCGGGGCCAGATCAAACAAGTATTTAATCTGAGTCTTCAGAAGCCTTCCTCTTGGTGCCTCAGCACACGCTAATCATTTGTGGGGTTGTGACCCTGGAAGTGCCACTGAAACAGCACCATGGCCTCAGAACAGGAGATGCACAGGGAAAAAATGGGAGCTATTCATTTTATTTTCTTTTCCTATTCATACGTCAATATTATACCTGCAGCTGATCACAAGAGCCTGCTGTAACCAAATGCATTTTGAGTGTAAATACATCTTACACTGGAAGTTCACCGCTGTTGATCTCTGTGGTGGGCCAAAGTGCTGAGCTTGGCAAGTGCCCCTGCCCAATCTCACCTCAGCTCTCTGAGCAAACACCTTTTCACAGACATTACTGTGTTCTTAACTGCTCACAGGGTTGTTCCACTGCTAATCGACCCAACAAAAATTATCAAATACAAATTTCCACTGTTTTTTAAGCTGGAAGCTTTAAGTGTGCAGGAAAATGAAGATGGAAAACAAGTCAAGGGAAACCAAAATTAACATTGCTCTTCAGAGAACATACAGGCATGAATATGTATGATACATTATGGATTTGGCTGATGAATGACCCGTAACTCATCAGAAGTAATGGCTTACACTGAGTAATGCAGGTTCCTCTTTCAAGATGAACCATTAGTCACTTAAATGCCTTCCACATATCACTGCAAAAAACCTGTTGGCTATTTAACTTAAGTACTGTTTTCTTTAGAAGAATTTCAACAAAACCTGATCCTGGTTTAAATATGGTGACCCATTACTCCAACCCCTACTTCCTTGTGTCCTCTTTGGCTTTGCTGCCATTGCTTTGGCAGTGTTTGGTGGGTATCTGTACAGAGGGAGGGAAGGGGCCCCTTCCCTATCAACCAGGAGAGAGATCAGGAATAAAGCAAGACCCCCATGCAGACAGAGCTGCAGAACGGACTCGACCAAAAGAGCCAGGACATTGCTAAGACCCAGTTAAAACTGAGGGTGATATTGCTCTGGTTAGTCTGGAGCTCTGGGTGTTGTGGACCCACAAATAATAGAATTGTAGAATCATCAAATAGTTTGGGTTGGAGAAGGCCTTTAATATCACCCAGTCCACCCGTTAACCCAGCACTGCCAAGACCACCACTGACCCATGGCCCTCAGCACCACATCTCCATGGCTTTGAGATCCCTCCAGGGATGGGCACTCCACCACTGCCCTGGGCAGCCTGGGCCAGGCCCTGACAGCCCTTTGGGGCAGGAATTGTTCCTCACATCCAACTTAAACCTCCCCTGGGCACCTTGAGGCCGTTCCCTCTTGTCCCATCGCTTGTTCCTTGGGAGCAGAGCCCGACCCCCCCTGGCTCCAACCTCCTCTCAGGGAGCTGCAGAGAGCAGAAGGTCTCCCCTCAGCCTCCTTCTCTCCAGGCTGAACACCCCCAGCTCCCTCAGCTGCTCCTCATAAGAAGTGTTCACCAAAGGATGAACAACACAATGGCCCTGCCTGTTGCACCATATATATTCAAGAAGCTGCAGGCATCTTCCCCCCTGGCCAGCCGATGTTTTGGCTTTGTGCAGTGGCTCAGCCAAAGCAATGAAACCAGAACAGCCTGGGTCTGTGCAAAACAGCTTGGATCAGGTACCCAGTAGAGGAGATGATTCCTCCAGAGCTGTTCAGCATTGGGAATTGGTCAAATCCAGACTTGTTTTCCCTGATTAGGAAGCACATAGGAATGTTGTCCATGCAAAATGTGATGCATTTTTCTGTGCTTGCTCTGCAAAGTGATGACTCTATCCCCCACATTTTTCAGAAAGAATTCAAGTTTTCATTATTTAATTTAATGTTTCTCTTTCTCTTTGCCCATTAACTTTACATAAAGCTATCCACCTCACCATGTCCACCTCCTATTCACCACTACCAGTGTTCCAAAGCCAACACCAGACTCCTCTTGAGCTGTCAGAAGAGGAGGAAAAGAGGTAAAGAGCTGGGGCACCTCCTGCCTTCTCCATGCTCCAAACTCTTGAGCTTCTCATGAATCCTTCCCTTCTAAACTATTATGATTAAACCAGGAGACATTAAAAAGACACTGTGTCATCTTTACCATTCATTAAATCAAATTGATTTTGCAAAGGTAATTTTGCTAAGAAATTAAAGAAATCAGAAGGTAATGTCACCTGAGATCACCTTTTCTGCTCAGGTTTACAAAGCAGCTCTGGAAAACCAACCACACCACAGCTTATGCTGCATTGTGTTGCATTTGCTATTTGATGGTCTGGTAACACTTTAATAGTCTTGAATGAGCATTTAATTTAGATTTAATAGGGCAGCTTCTCTGATGTGATTACGTATCAATTGATTGTTAAAAGAGCACTTGCTAGATTTAATATATAAAAGATAAACCCAGTTTGCTATGTAATTAACTCAAAACACAACAATAAAAGTGCAATTAAATTTCTAGAACACAGAACTTGTAAAAAAGTTTATCAAGTTGGGGGACATGAGAGGAATTAAATAAAACTGATGTTAAAAATTGTGTTTAATAATGGTGATACTGAGAGCCATTAATTAGTTTGGTTAACTATTGATGACTTTGACCTTTGATGTAGAGATTCCATTGAGACAGAAATCAAGCAATGAAAGTGACTGTTCCTGCTGGGCAGCCATGGTGCCAAGAGACAGTTTTCTTCAAACAGGTATAGAAAAAATGTCAGGCACCTGATGGAATTTTAATATTTTTTTTCTGCAATAACAGTGTTTAACACCTTAAAAATTCAGCCTTTTAAATATATAACTTCATTAGAATTTACAAATAGCTAAATCAGTTCTGGGTCCCTCATGACAGGACATTGAGGGGCTGGGGGTGTCCAGAGAAGGGAACGGAGCTGGGGCAGGGGCTGGAGCACAGGGCTGATGGGGAGCAGCTGAGGGAGCTGGGGGTGCTGAGCCTGGAGAGAAGGAGGCTGAGGGGAGACCTTCTGCTCTCTGCAACCCCCTGAGAGGAGGTTGGAGCCAGGGGGGGTCGGGCTCTGCTCCCAAGGAACAAGCGATGGGACAAGAGGGAACGGCCTCAAGGTGCCCAGGGGAGGTTTAAGTTGGATGTGAGGAACAATTCCTGCCCCAAAGGGCTGTCAGGGCCTGGCCCAGGCTGCCCAGGTCAGGGGTGGAGTGCCCATCCCTGGAGGGATCTCAAAGCCATGGAGATGTGGTGCTGAGAGCCATGGGTCAGTGGTGGCCTTGGCAGTGCTGGGTTGGACTCAATCTTAAAGGTCTTTTCCAACCCAAACAATTTGATGATTTATTTATTTTGGGGTTGGGCTTCTTTCTAATTTGCCCTGAAATTACCTGTGAAACCATCCTACGTCTTTGACAAAAATAAAATAAAACCAAGATTGTTTTTTAAGCCAACACTTTGCCAATCAAAGCCCGAGCAGGGTGTGTTTTCTGAACTGCTGATAGCAGGGAAGTCTTTTGTGGCACTGGTGGATGGCAGGAGCAGGAAGGAAACGGAGATGGATGCTCCAGCCAGTGCAATGGGCAAACAGGACATTAATGACAGCTCTGAGTGATGCAACTTTGGGAATAGAGGTGGGACTTCCTTTAAATTAGCATTTCTTCCATGGAACAATGAGAGAAGAACAGGTCAAAAATATGAATGTGGTGAAAGGAGTGCTGAGCAGTGGTGAGTGCCGAGAGGACAATTCAATCACACCACTTGCTTTTGTCCAGACAGTGCTGCCTGAGGAGTCCGGGTAGGAATGGAGTGGAACAGGATCAGTTTTCTCACAGCCACCTTACCCAGAGCAGAGAGCTCCAGGTTTATTTATGGTTTGGAGGTTTAACAAGCCCGCATTTACAGCACACTGGAGCTAGCTTGGGGGATGAGGGCAGAAATGGGCTTACCCGCAGGCTGACTTTTATTAGAGCTTGAAAAACCAGCGAGCATGGAGCTGGAAGCAAACACTGCTGCCTAAGAGACGATGGCACATTTCAAACCACAGGGAAAATAATGGAGCAAATTCATCACCAGTCGAGCTCTGCCAGCACTGGCAGCTCCAGCTCCTCTGTGCCCACCTCTTCCCAGTGGAAACTCACCTCCAGGAGTATTTGCATGGCTGGGACACTGGGGAGGAAATCCAGCAGAGCAGAAAACACAGTAAATGCTGGCAAATCAGAGGGCTGGCTGCAGACAGATGTCGCAGTGCCCCTGCATGCAGAGCCACCCCCCATGCATCTTCATCTGCACGGGGTGGCCTTCCCTGTGGCTGTGCTGGTGAGGACCAAACCATCCACCACTCCTGCTCATTACTGTTAACCAGCCATCAGGAGGGCAGCATTTACAGAGATCGCTTTCATCTGGCCAAAATACCCAGGAGTAAAGAGAAAAGTGTTGGACCTCCTGCCACAAAGACAGCAAAGATGCTACAAGGCATCCCTGTATCTTTATTTCTTATGGAAAATGTGCTTGTCCCACCAGTCCCTGAAAGCCTGGTCCTTAGCACACACACTCTCAGAGCCAGGAGCAGCTCCTGCTAGAGACTTGTGCATCTCCTGCCACACTAAAGCCCTAAACTGGATAAAGCCTCTACATTTTACTCTAATCTAAACATTAAATAATAAACTGAAAATCTTCATTAAGGGAAAAAACGTCCTATAATTACTCCATGCAGACAAAGGCAGAGCTGAGAAATAAATATCCATCTGCGTGGCTGGAGAGAAAGATCTGACAACTCATTCTTAAAACTCAAGCAGAGCAGTCACTAAATAACACGGGGGACAGTGCCCTGGCAGGCACTCGGTCTGCTTACACAGATGAGCTTTTTGCCCTAAGCCCTTTCACAGCCTCAACTACACAGTGCAAGACCTGGAATGAAACAAAACACTTCCCCGGCATTACTTTGAGCAAGGAAACACTTGGATGTTTATATTTGATTTTTAAGTCTTACTTGCATGACTTGTTTTCTCCCCAAAACGCTTGTGGGAAATTAGCACCAACCTTCTGTGCCCCACAGGGTACAATTTACAGAATGTAAATCGTCCTCTCGCCCAGCTCAAAAATAGCAAAGCTTAAAGGCTTTGCAGCCGAGAACCAAACTGATCCAGCCCTCTGGAGAGTTAATGCAAAATCTCCCACTGACTTTTATAGGCATTAGAGCAGACCCTCGGCTGATTTTATAATCTGCAAAGGGAAAATAATTGAGATTTCCAGAAAATTGGCACAGCGTTATTTTAACACTATAAATTTTTCTGCTCAGGAACAGTAGACTTTGAATGTTTGCCTCCCAATCTGAAGATAAAACTGTTCCCATAAAAAAAAAAATACTTTGTTAAAATGCTTTTTGGAGAAGGTCCCACCCTTGAAAGATGCATTTGCTAAGGATATCTCAGCAGTGACTTTCTCATTTGCCATCACCTCATTTCCACCAGAGTGGTAATTGTTCATATCATTACCTTCTAAGTAGGCAGTAACTTTCTTTCTCCTTCCTTTCCTCCTGCCAAAAGCCTTCCTACTCCTGTCTTTATAGCTACTTTTCTTCCCCCTCAACCTTTTATTTTAGCAAGGAAGCAATTAAAACCCAAACACTGGGGTTTTGGGGAAGAATCAAGGATACAGCATTCAGAAATTCTCAAAATTCAGGTTGTTCTTGTAACTTACCCAGTGCTGCTTTTTTCCCCAGGAACCAACCGTGGTTACCTCTCCTTGAGAGGCACAGGATGGATGTGCAAGCAGGGGGTGAGGGCCTCTCCTCCTCTTGAAAGGAAACCACAGGGATTTGTTAAACACCACAACCGGATTGTCAAGCTGAAAGTTTAGAAGTTAAAAATATTAATTTTCAGAACACGTGCAGGTATGAACCACTCTGCCTTCATAGAGTATTTGTGCTAACTTAGCAATTTTTTGCATCAGCTTTTGTTTATTTTATTTTATTTATTTTTCTAGAGACATCACAATGGCCAGAACTTCTATTGACCAAACTCCAGGAAACCCCTCTCATTCACCCCCAGAACACACTCTGCTGTGTTAATGGGTTATTTATGGGTTTGAGCACCCTCATTTTGATCCAGTAACCTCTTCACTCAAGCATTACAGAATCCCAGAATCCCAGGGGTTGGAAGGGACCTCGAAAGCTCATCCAGTCCAACCCCCCTGCCAGAGCAGGGTCTCCTAGAGTCCATCACACAGGAACGCATCCAGGCGGGGTTTGAATGTCTCCAGCCGAGGAGACTCCACAACCTCTCTGGGCAGCCTGGTCCAGTGCTCTGGCACTCTCACAGGAAAGAAGTTCTTCCTGAGATTCACATGGAACCTCCTGGGCTCCAGTTTGCATCCATTGCCCCTTGTCCTATCATTGGTCAGCACTGAACAAAGCTTGGCTCCATCATCCTGCCCCTCACCCTTTACATATTTGTAACCATGGATGAGGTCCCCCCTCAGCCTCCTTTTCTCCAAGCTAAAGAGACCCAGCTCCCTCAGCCTTTCCTCACAAGGGAGATGTTTAGCATTAGCCCAGACCTGTTGCATTTTTCCTTTCCAAGTGAAGTTCTGAGAGTGCACCCAGAGACAAGGAGATCACAGATCAATCGGTGGCAGGACACCCCCACCCAGGTTTCCTCCCTCACCTTCTTGTCTACTTAGAGCTCTGGAAAATTTCCCTAAGCAGAGCTGGCTGCAGCCTCTCCACTAACAAGCACCTTCATTAGCATTCACTTTACATCAGCAGAAACCAAGCTTCCTTTTTTTTTCCCTCTTGAAGGAAGAACAAACAAAAGCTTTATTATTCTCTGCATTGTCTGCAGAAGTCAGACAACTCCTTGGCTTCAACGAGGATCAAATATTCATGCCATATTCCAAGCAGGATTTTTGAAGCTATCAGCATCTCATGCTTGTTGAAAACAGCGGCTGGAGGAAACTCTGTACAGAGAAGTCCTTTAAAGTGTGTGATGCTCGCAGATGAAGAACAGTAGGTTGTTGAATGTGATTCTTGAAGAACCTGGGGGAAGCTACAGTAGGCCAGGCAGAATCCCCTGACAAATCCTCCACGTGGAAACCAGCGGAGGCAGGGATTCAGGGATTCATTTTCAGATCCAGAGCTTCAGAACTGAGCAGGGGGAAGGCTGGGGCTGCCTGGCCCCAGGGTAACACTGCCTGTGGTGCCAGGCTGCTGCTTCAACCTAATCCCATCCCACAGCCATGGGCTTGAGACAGAGACGTGAGACACAGTGACAGCATCGTCAGCTCCACTAAAACCTCCCCTGTCAATCTGCCAGCCTCAGGCCGTGACAGTTATCACCAGAAAACTACAATCTTTTTATTTCTTTACATTTTGCAACCTCTTAATGCTTGTGGGTGGAGAGGGACATTTATTCCGCTTGTATTCACATCAAGCCCTGGGCCACAGGGATGGGGGGACAAGTAGGAGGGAGGGAGGATTGAGACCACAAGAGTGGGATGGTCCTCCAGCCTCAGAGAGGAGGTGGAGGGAGCTTTCCTAGAGAAGTGGGAGAATACTCATGCTTTTGACTGTTTTTTGTTGGTTCACCATGGCCTGGTTTTAGCATTGGTGCCCCCTTAGGACAGCCAAGTGCTGCCTCTCATTGGAGACACAGCATAAGCTCCAGAAGAAATCTTTGCTGGAGCCCTACAAACATTCCCCCAAAGCAGCAGATGCTACAGACCTCTACCAGCTGCTGAGAGAATGGGAAAGAGCCTTCGTTTCTGGGTAAGGTTTAGTTCCCATCTCCTCCCACCACTGCTGGAGGACACCCCAGGATGGGTGGCCATGGCTCAGCTGGCAACAGGGTCTGATCTGGTCACACAATGCTCCAATGGGACAAATCCCAACCCTCCCTCTGAACCAGGGACTCTGGCTGCACCCTGTGCTCAGAAACATGGCCAGAACCCTCAGCTTTTGCTCTTCTAGAAACTATCCCAAATGGAAGGATTTCACTTATTTTAGAGACCATGAGGAGGTGGAGATTTGTTTGCTTTTTTTAAAAAAAAAACCAAAACTAAACAACATTAAGTAAAAATTCCAACTGGACTTTCTACTTGTATAAAGATTTCAGAGCTCCTATCAGGAGCACCTCTGAATTTCTAGGAGCTTGTGCTTGAACACTTGACGGCTCCTTTTTTTCCAGTGTCATCACCCAGATAAATCTGTTGTCTAAAACCATTTTGCACAGTGGAGTAAGAATTCATGACGTCCGAGTTAATTTGTTATTCATGAAACAATCATCCTCAAAATCTTTTCCAACCCTGGTAGAGAAAGCATGGTCACCCAGGTGGTCACCACCCCACCTTCCTGCCCAGCCTGCCCTTATCAGCCGCTGAAAACTCTTGGAAAATATTATTTAAAGGTGATTAAAACACAAGAATAACAATAATGGGTCTGAACAAAGGTCCACCCAGGCTAAGGTCCTGTCCCCAAGCATGGCCATGGCTAACCCAGCTTCTAGCTTGGTGATCTGCTGAGCAGGAGGTGTGAGAAAAGCTGCTGCTATACTGTAAATCCTGTTTACAGGACATGAGTTTCCCTGCAGAACTGCCGGGAATAATGAAGACTACTCAAACCCTTTGCAGAACATTGTTATAATTTACAACAAAAGCACCCTCAAAGTCTTTCGAGAAGGGACCATAAACACAACATCCATTCTGACCCAGAGGCAGACCTCTAGATGTATTTTGTTTCCGAAGAGCACTACCGTTGTTAGGCTGGCTGCTAATTAAAGGGGTTTTTTATATTGCTGGATTTACAAACAGATTCCTTACTCCTACTGCTTTTATTGTACAGCACAAAGAAACCCGAACGTGCTCTTTCAAAGTCCTTAACAGCTCTGCAACACCCGAGATCACAGAGAAATAAAGGGAGAGCAAAGTTATAGCGAGTGTAAATATTGGCGAGAGGCTGCGCTTCATCCCCCTCTGCCGTGGGGCTCCGGGTGCAGGCGCTGAGCAATGGATCTGCTGCTCTCCATCGTCTGTGCCCTGCAACTGCAAACCCTGCACACTGCACTGCAGCACCCCCGGGCTCCCACTGAGCCACGGCTCCTTCCCATGCAATTCCAAGGTCTCCAACAAGCAGCCATGGAATGTGGGATATACAGGTATGGAAGAGCTTAGGGGCACCTGAGGGCATTAACCCTTTGGTAGCCACAGCTACACGAAGTTCTGCTACGCTCCCATGAGCAGGCAATCTGTGTTTTATCCTCTGTTCCAAGGACACAGCCTGTGCAGGAGGCATCACTGCTTTGGCAAACTGAGGAACAAACCACATGTCCAGTTTCTACTCCAAAGCAGTAAAGAATCATTAAACCGTTTGGGTTAGAAAAGCCCCTTAAAATCATCAAGTCCAACCATTAACCCAGCACTGCCAAGGCCACCATGGCCCTCAGCACCACATCCTTTGGAATGACTCAGTTGCCTTTCTTCACCACCCACTCTTCCTATCTGGCTTTTTTGGACCCATGTGGCATTACATAAGCCTTAAAAGCACTGACCATGTGATTTTGCAGCGTGGGATCCCTTCATTTCTCCACGATCCTTTGTATGGACACTGGCACACCCAGTCATCCCCAGGCTGGCAAATATTTTATAGGAATCAGGGTGAACAAGCACAGGACAAGGAGTTCTCTCCACCTCCAAGCACTGACAGTGCACACAGACCCTCAATAAGAGAAAACGTTCCTTTCTCTTAGAGGAAACAAAACAGCACAGTGAAATTAAAGGCCTCTGTTAAAAAGGAACACAATTTGTGGAGAATATAGGTATTTACCTTTCACAGAGTGATCACTAAAAACCTGCTTCATTCCAGCAAGATGTCACTGATGTCATCCAGGTACTAAAGTTTCTTCTGTCTCCTGTGCCTGATGTGTTGCCACCACTGTCCTTGTCCAGCAAATAATAAATAATGTTCAAAATAACAAATGAGTCTGTCTTCCAGATGGATAAGGACGATGTGGGCACCCTCACCCTGCCTCACAGAGATGTCTCAAGGAGACATCTTAGTGTGGGCAAAAACACACAGCTCAACAGCATTTCCAAAAATTCCCATTACAGAGATGTGCCCTGTGCTGTGAACCCCTTCCCTGGGTCTTCCCCTCCCATCACAGCACAGACACCACAGTGACTTCTGCTGGATAGGATACAAAAAAACAGCAATCATTGAATCCCAGACTGGTTTGGGTGGGAAGGGACCTCAAAGCTCCCCCAGTGCCCCCCCCTGCCATGGGCAGGGACACCTCCCACCACACCAGGGTGCTCCAAGCCCCATCCAACCTGGCTTTCAACACTGCCACGCAGGGGCAGCCACAGCTTCTCTGGGCACCCTGGGCCAGGCTCTCACCACCCTCACACCAAACAATTTCTTCCTCACATCCAATCTCAATCTCATCTCTGTGTAATCTTGGATTACACAGAGACACCCTTGGCACTCAGAGCATCCCAAAATAATCTGTAGAGGGGTGCGATCGAGACAGAGCTGCAGCAAACAGATGCCAGTGGAAGAGCAGCCCTCCAAGGCACGGTCCTTCTGGGAATTCCAGAGGATTTACAGACTTCATAGCATCTCTCCACCCCTGCATTAGTAAGATACCTCACCCCTTCACAGAGAAGCATAAGCATATATATATACATATAAACACACACATATATATGTATATACATATATATACACACATATACACATATATGTGTGTGTGCATATATATATATGTCTGTATATTTTTAATGTCGTCCCCCCTGTCTGTATGGGGAGGGAGAGAGGGAGAAAGAAAGGCAAAAGAAGACAGAGCACAGCTCAGGATCCAGCCCAATAGCCACATTAAGCACATAGCTCTCATGCCAACCCCTCTGCCAGCCTGGCACTAATATTAAGTGAGAAAAATCTGGCTCGTAGCAGCATGCATGAGTGCTTCAATGACCTTAAGATGACATTAATCTGTTGAGGCTTCTTAAGGTAGATTTCAATTATTGCAGATGTTTTAATACCGATGAGGAAAACACAGAAGCCTGTCAGCATTGGCTGATTTGAAATGTGATGTAATTATCATCAAGCCTTAGTAAAGGATTTTAAATTAAAGACAACTTGGTCTGTAAATACTTTGTGTCTAGATCATTGTTCTCTTTTCCTAATGGCTTTTGGCATAGGCCTTGTCAGTGGTTTATTGTACAACCCTTTGGCTGTGACAGTGTCTTCTATGAATAAATCATACACTTCACTAAGCACCAGACGATGGCAAAATGCAACAGCAGATGAAATAAGCAATAAAGAACCATTACAGCTGCCTGTTCTCCTCTGCAGGTTTACATCACCAGCTGATTTAATTTCCTATTTGTAAAGGTGCAGCTCACTGCATTGCCATTATGGAATAAAATCATAAACGTTCACACTGGCACAAATGGAGAGCGAGGCACCTGTTTGGTTACAAGGGATATGCTCCCTCCGTGATGTTCAGCATCTTATTCGTATGCTCAGGTCACAAGGACACTGGAGGATTTACAGAGGATAAAATATCCTGGGCATGTTACTGCCACAGCTGCTGGACCTGTGTGCATCCTGTGCTTTAGACCTGCTTTGACCATGCAAATGCAATGAAACGAGCAAGGGGAGGGAATAAAATAGGCTACACATGCACTTCTGTGCTGGTGACAGTGAGCTTACCTGGCTCTGGAGCTGGAAAACATCAGTGGGTGCTCTGTCACTCTGGAGGAGCAGCTCTGCCCCAAGATCAGGACCTCAGCAGAGTCTCTTCTACAAAGCATGAAAACAAGGCTACACAACTTGCTCTGGGACACAGAGGGTGAGAAGGTGGTCAGGGGTACAGCTCAGCCCCCATTTGCCCACCCACTGCCCTCTTCCAGCTTCACACCTTCAGACTGATGTCATCCATTGTACGAGTGCCCTTAAAAGCATTTTTAAAGAACTGCCAACTTTCCTGAACTCATTCTTTCATTTGGTCTTGTTTCCCACCTTATCTTCAGTGCTGAGTTTATTGGGCTTTGCCCTGTTGAAAGTCATCAGTGTTTTTTTTAATTGGTTTTGGGGAGATCATTTTTCCATTTTCTGTGCTTTTTATTCTTTCCTAGCCTTACCACAAATTGTGACCTCTGTATTTGATGGTCATGCTCATAAGTAACCTTCAACCTTCATGTTCTCAGACAGCTCGTCCCGACACTCAGAACCAAAGCCGGAAGCTCCCATCTTCTCATCCAAGTGGTGCATTTGAGTATTAGCTCTAACACCTCTTCCTGGGCAGCTCAAGGGCCCTTCAGCAGCCAGCTCACCTCATCCCCAGGACTGGAAATCACTGCATGATTTTAGGTTTCATGCAAGCTGCAGGACCTGGGCAGGGATTTATCAAGCAGTTATCTACATTATCTGCTGCCAGGGCATCAGCAGCCACAGAGACAGCATGGACAAAGGCAGCGAGCTCCAGGCATCCTCTCCCACCCTCCACACCCCTGTGGGCTCTTGCCTTCGGGGCTGAAGAGAAACAGAAGAATCCTATAGTTTTACTATCCCACCTATGGATAATAATTGGGCAGATACTTGCAAGCCTGAGAACCCAAACCCATTGATTTGTTGGCATATCCCAGACCTGAGAAGGGTGAAGTACCAAGCCACTGCAAGGATGATCACAGAAAGCCCTTAGGCACTCCAATATCTCTAATATCAGTCTCTAACATCCCAGGGAAAAACTGACAGCATGTAAGCATCAGCCCACGGGCTGCTCTGCTGAGCATCTGGGACCACAAATCAGGTTCCAGCATCACTCAGCACCCTTTCATGTACATAAGCACAAAGTTAATTCCTCCTAAAGTCAGCTCCTTGGGGTTTTTTTCTACATTATTTCTATGTGGTACTTTTAAAGTAAGCAGTGGCTGCATGGCAAAGGCTGGAGAAGGAGAGGGGAAATAGAAGAGAGGAAATCTCAGTTCCCCCCCACGCTTCTGTAGCTTTAATCCCTTTTTCCCACTACACTAAAAAAATGAAGCATTCAACAAGGAGCAAACACTGGCGAATAATAGCAGGTAAGTTAGAGCTCTGCTAGTGACCTGACATATAGCCTTGGTTAAATTACTTTGTCTTTCTTTCTAAATTCAGCCTTCTGCCTGTGAAATGAAAAGCTGGCTCTCTGCAGAGGGGAGCAGTGAGGAAGCATCATTAAGAACCAGCCAGCTGAAGCAGTGAGGGCTACAAAGGTGCTCAGGGGCTGCCCGCATGAATTACATCAGGATTTGGCATCAAACCTCTGAGGAAAAGCTCCCACAAGAGAAATATTTCCCAGTGGAGGTGACCGACCATACAGTGGTCTGGAGGGAAAGGGAGATGCTTCTATGGCCACATTTTAATCATCAGGACATGGGTTTAGGTTTATTTTATTGTTTCTATTGCCCCTCTCTGGTGTTTCTAGAGCCACAAGCAAAGCTGTGCTCTCCAACTACTCTAGTGAAGATCACACCACAAATAGGCAGCTGAAAATAGGATAATTGCTTGGAGATAACCTTTGAATTATTCCAAACTTACGACACAATTCAGCAGCTCCAGTGGGTCCTAAAGCAACCAACAAAGAAAACAAGGAAAACTTTAAAGAGACCTTAATGCATTTTCTATTCTGGGTGGCAGAACAGGCATGCTCCTGCTCTTGGAAGACTGTGTCTTTTGTAACATGCACTTATACATTTTTAAGAGCATCTCACATAGTGACAGGACACCAAACACAGAAAAGTGCATTTGGCAGAAGCCTGTGAATGTCAGCAAGATGCTGAGGATGATAAAATCAGTCACCTGTTCCAGTGCCTGCTGTGAACTCCAAAAGCTTTAAGTGCTGTAAGAGGTCAGGTACACTGAAGAACTGTTTGGTTTCCTTCTCAATAGTGATTATAATATTAAATGCCCTTTAAGATGTCAGGATCTGAGGACAGAAGGGAATATTTATTGGCAAAATGACATATCTTGCATAAAGTGGCATAAAACAGAAACCTTTCTCTTCTTTAAAGACTTTGTATACAATTTACAGTCCCATAATTACTGGTAAAGAAACCCTTGTTTGCACAGCCCTCAGAGTCACTGTAGTGGGTGAATACAGAACTTTTTGTTTTTTATATGTGATTTCAATTTAAAATTACAATTGTATCAGAAGACCTCTCTTTGAAGGCTTGTTACTTCCTAATCTGGCTGCCTCTTCCCTTTCTCTTCCCAGCCACCACCAGAACCACTGTCACTACCCCCTGTTCCCCCCAGGACACTGAAGTCACAGCCCTGTTGAAGACCAGACACTGGTCCTAACCACCAGTCTTGCTTTGAGATACCTGGACAATCACCTCTTCATCTCCCTCCCATCCCCTCTTGAAGCCTGCTAACTCAGAGCTCCTCAGTCATACTCTGCACTCTCATTTCTTCTCCACTCTTCACCGACTGCTGGATGCAGTTTTTTTCAGAAATATCTATGTGCACCTTTAGGTACCTAATGACCCTCACAAATCTGGCCCACAGTCACTTTATGCTCTCATTTCCCAAGGAGAGCTCTTTTTATTGTATTTTTTTTTCCACCTTAGAGTGATTGAAGGATCTAAGATACCCAGCTTCCATAAGAGTCCAGACTGGAATAACTCACCCAGGCATCGACATACACCATTACACCTCACACAGCTCCAGCTTCCACCCAGCCAGGCAACCCCAGCCTGCTCTTACCAAGGACAAATGTTTCCCAGGGAAGTTAAGAAGCCAATTAGAGGGCTTTATCACCACCGTTTAGTGACTGCATGCTCTCTCTGGCTGTGCTCCTGGCTATTAATAAGGTAGAAGTGACCAGCTTTGAAGCACGCATGGATTCATAAATCCTGCTCAGTAGTGCTGAAGCAGCTGAATATACAGGTGTCTGCTTTTGTGATGGAGGGGAGAGAAGAGCCCTAGCTTAATGTATGCAAACCTGTAGTTCCACCAATTCTCTTTTCAGGCTGCTGAGGCGTTAGGAGAGCATTGCTTTACTGTCTGGCAGCACCTGCAAATTGCAGCTACCCCAAAACTGCAGGGGGGATGAGCTCCAGACATCGTCACCATCTCATCCTTTAGTCACTTTGTCTGAACACATCAGGAGCCTTCCCTGTCATCCAGACTGACAGCCCACAGCCATCCCGTGAGATGGGGTCTCTATTATTTGGTCATGCATTTTGCTCTGGATTTCCTCAAATTCCCATTAGCAAACACTCAAGTCACTAAGTTTGCTTGACTAAATCAATGTTTGGCTCTGCAAAGCCCCTGGTGCACATCAGGTTATTTTACCTTCCTACACACCCTGTTCATGAATCCATGGAATCACAGGGCTCCCAGGAAAGGGCTGGCATCCGGGGGGTTTCAGAAGGAACAGAGGCTGCAAAGGCTGCTCCCATTTCCCATTCCAGTTGCAAAGAGATGGATGTTTTCCTTTTCTTGGTACCTGATAGAGCTGCAGCTGAGAAAACTCCCAATGCTGGCTTAATAAATGGCTTTCTAATTCAATAATGAATTTTGACCTCATAAAATTGTTTTGGTTGGGAAAGACCTTTAAGATCATTACGTTCAACCATTAACCCAGCACTGCCAAGGCCACCACTGAACCATGGCCCTAATGAACCACACCTCTGCATGCAGTCTGCATGGCCCACCTCTCCAGCCTGCCCAGGTCCCTCTGGATGCCATCCCTTCCTTCTCTCTAGCTCATCGACTACACCACACAGCTTGGTGTCATCAGCAAACTTGCTGAGGGTGCACCTGATCCCACCATCCATGTTGCCAATGAAGATGTTGAAGAGAATCGGTCCCAGTACCAAGCCCTGAGGGATGCCACTCGTCACTGATCTCCACTTGGACATCAAGCTGTTGACAACAACTCAAATTGTACACAGTGATGGGTCTTTCCATCCTTGTGGTGGGGGGAGAGGGGAAGAATATTTTGTATGGTTGAGAAGATCTTCTCAAGAACATCTGAACCCGACCTACACATGGCACCTCGCCTCCAAATGCAGGACACAACGGAGTCCTTGGTGCCAGATGACATCAGTAATTTTTGATGACTACTGAGAGGATCTGGCTGTGAGTAGGTACACCCAGGAAGTGCTGTGAATACAACCAGTCAGGAGATGATTCTTGCTGCATGAAGATCCCAGTCTAAATGAAACAGAGTAGAGGGTGCAAGACCACCAGCCAAGCACAGGGAGATCAGATGAGTTGCTCAAGGTACAGCCTGGTGCTCAGTCCTTTGGGCCACCAACTTACCTGTGAATAAGCCCAAGGACAGTCCAATTGCACTGACTTTAACTCTCCTGCCAGCTGATGCTGGGGATCATTTTGTATCATTTCTCATGTTTGAGCTTCAGGGAGCAAGTCCTCTGTACAAAGGACTTGTGAAATTGTGCTCTGAGGGAAGTTTTCATGATCCTAAGTGGTTGTTCAGAGATCCCCAAGCACAGTGCACGAGGTAGGCACAGCATTAACAAAAATGTCACGCGTTTCAATTAATTCCAACTTACACCAGCAATAAATGCATCATTTGCATTATTACTAACACATACAATTTAGAGGCATGTTTGGATATGAATCTAACATGATAGCTTTAGTAAGTTAATTAGATAATTGCTAAACATACTAATTGATTTTTAATTACAGAGAATGAAGCTTGCAGCGGAGCCAAGACTGGCAGACTTCTCTGTCATTAGAGAACAAAAGGAACTTCAGCAACACTCCAGCATCCCCAGACTCAGACTTGTCCTGTTTTCTGTACCTTGCTCTCGAAGTCATTTACAAACTCACCAAGCTTTCCCCATCCTCTGATTTTCTCACTATTTTCGAGATCTTCAGTCAAAAGAGAAAAAGCTTAAAAACATCCCAGGGAAAGATACTTGCATACATTGGCTTAAAATCAGTTTTCTGTCTACAAGCATCAAGCTCAGGACCTAAAACACTTCCATAGATTTGCCACCAGGAGTAGCTTATGGTTTCCATTTCGATTTTGGGTTTACCAACACTTCTGAGGCCCTGTTCACCCCTTAGAAGTTATCTCTGGTTCCTGTGCACAAGCCAAGGAGCTGGAGGTGCAGCTCATCAGAGAAGTACATCCCAAGTCCCCAGAGTTTCAGGTAGTGGAACAAAAGATGCTGTCACCACTGAGAAGGCTGAAGAGCTTCCGTCCTCATCTTGCAGACTGGTCTTCAGGAGGGAAGACTCAAGCTGCCCATCACCCTATAAAAAGAAAAGGCAGTGACCTGTGGCTGCTGGCCTGACATTCAAGAAGCCTCCAGGGATGTGTTTTTGGGTGGACAGTGGACAGGCATCTCCACACCCCACCAGAGCAAGGATGGAGGCCAGCCAACACAGCCAAACACCAAACTGGAATATGTACCCTCACCAAGATGACCCTTGGTGGTGCGGCAGTGCCAGAAGCCCCTGACCTTGGAGGATGCTGTTTGCATGCTCCAGTAGACAGGAGTGCAATGTCCTACACTGCCATCCTGCAATGTTGTAAGCTCCACAGCAAAGGCTTGGGGAGGAAGATCCATAAGGTAATGATACCTCAGCAGCCTGACCATGAGCTTGGGGCTTCCTTGCACAGCAGTGTCTGAACCCTCCCATCCTTCAGTGTTCCTCTTGTTCTTCAAAGGAAGCCTGGAGACCCCCTCGCCTTGCCTGGGAAAGCAAGATGTGACCTTGCATCAAGCAGGGAACCCACAATGTTGCTGCCACTATGGGGGTGACTCATCCTGACCCGCTGAGGGTTTCTGCCCCACCAAGAAGGGCCAACTTTTGGCATTCAGCTGCACTGGAGGAGCAGGGCATGGCCTTACCCCCTCTGTGGCAGATGGGCACCCCAGGAAGGACTCACAGCTCTCCTCAAACCTGCCCGAGGTGCCACAGAGTCCTGTTTAAAAAGGATTAAAATCACCAGAGAAACAAGGCAGTTGCTGCCTGTTGGTACCTAAAGTCCCTCTTAGTTGCCACCCATGCCCTGCAAGCCCATCTTTGTGCCACCTTTGCTTTGGCAGTTGCCCAGGGAGATTTTTGCAGTGACTGAGCACAAGGCTCTCTGTTCTCACTCCTCACACATGACATTCTGCCCTGGCCACTCCATTATCTATGCAAGGAACATGGATTTCAGAGCAGCCCCAAGGCTCTGCCTTCTGCATTGCTCTGTGTGCATCTGACCATGACACGTCACCTTATTTTCACCTGTCCTTGCTCAGCAGATCATGGGGACAGTTTCAGGAACAAAAGCAGCTTTTGATCTGCCAGAGTTTTTTGCAAGAGGGACCTGAAGCAGAACATCTGGCTCCAGCACCTCCCTCTCCAACCCCCACCTTCCCAAAACTGTGCAGCACATCCAAGTCAGTTACTCATCCCATAGCAAGGAGAAACTTTCACCCAGTCCCTTCTTATGAACTTGAGAGCAAGGTGAGAGCCGAGGCAGCCCCAGGGCTGGCTGAAGGGAAGGACTCTTCAGTGCAAAGTCCTCGCAAGTGGACAGGAGAGCTCCCGGCAGCACTGGCAGGACCAAGGCTCGAAGGGCTTTAAGCTTAGCTCAGCTCTAGTGAGCAGATGAGTCTGGCTCTGGTTCACTCGTGAGAGATGGAGCACATCAGAAAGAAGCTGATAGCAGTGTCTGGTATTTCTGGCCAACAAAAGCCAATGGTGATAGTCCCTATCCGCCCCAGGGACAGGAGATGTACGCACGGGGAAGCATGAGGGACACAGAGCGTGGGCAGAGGGAGAGAATTTGTTTGGGCTTGTGCAGTCTTAGGTTAAAAAATAAATAAGGAATCTCATGCTAAATATTGAGACAGCTGCAAAGTTCTCCAACACACCCAAAATCTGTGTAGAGGAAGAATGTCTCTCAATAAAAAGTCATCCCCTTTAAGGAGGACAAAAACCCTTTGGTGGGAGCATCTCTGGGCTAGCAGAGTGCTCTGCAGAGAGGGCAGAAGCCCCCAGACCAGCACCAGCACCCCACACACAGCCTAATTCACAAGTTTCCTTAAAACAACCCAGGGTTGCTCCAGGCTACGTCCTACCCATCCTGTGAATGAGCCTCGGGATGGGAAATGGGGGCTTTTCCCCTTCCTCAGCTCCCCCACACTCAGCACCTGATGAACACAGAGCTATTCCAGCCCAGAGACCACAAACCCCTGTGTCTGTCTGTTTATTTCCCACCAGCTGGATGCTTGTTGGCACCAGAGCAGCTGAAGGTCTGGTTTTTCCCTGTGCAGATTAATCCCTGTTTGGAAGCAGAGCAGTGGGGCTGATCCATGGTACCATGCTGAAGCCCTTGTTATGAAGCTGTGCCATCCAGTCCTGCACAAGTGCAGATCTCTCCCCATGAGGGACAGTGCCCTTGCTGATGCTCACAGATGCTCAGTGATGGATGCAGCAGCATCAGCAGGATTGGGTCCTCCTCCACCACGCACAGCTCGCTGCTATTTTGGGAAGCTTGACCCCAAACTGAACTTTTTCAGGCTGTGCAGTTCATTCCAGATGTGGCAGCAATGCTTCATGGCCAGTAGTGGAAAAAGCCAGCAGAAGGACAGCTGTTTGCTGCCATGGTGTCCAAACCTGCGCAGAGAACCGGGTGTCGAGGTGTGGGCTGCTCCAAGCCAGTGAGGTGACATTTGGTGAGTCTGGAGGAGGAGTCCTGGCATGAAGTCACGGTGTCTGAATGTCACAGATGTGTTCAAGGCATGACTCCTACAGCACGGGAGCCCCCCTGAGAATATCCCTACTTACTCTATATATGGCCTCATATGTTATGGATATGTTCCTCATATGAGGAAATGGCCTCAAGTTCCCTCAGGGGAAGTTTAGGTTGGAGATCAGGAAGAAGTTCTTTCCTGGGAGGGTGGTTGGGCACTGGAATGGGCTGCCCAGGGAGGTGGTGGAGTCCCTGTCCCTCGGGGGGTTCAACAAACGGGTTGATGAGGCACTTGACGCCATGGTCTAATGGTCAGGAATATGATGGGATAGAGGTTGGACTTGATGACCCTGGAGGTCCCTTCCAACCATAATGATTCTACGATTCTATAATTCTATATATATACACACCTATACTTCCCTTAGGAATATATACTATATATACTATATATCCCTATACTTCCTTTAGGAATGCAGCATTTCTGGACTCGTTTATGCGAGTCCAAGAGGGATTATGAAACTCTGCTGCTGAAAACACACAAAAGATTTTGGGAGGCCTGATTACTACAGACATCTGAGGCTTGAAAGGCATCTTAGAACTTCACACTCCAATACTGCAACCGCATCCAAGGAGGCAAATTTCTAACAGTATATTGGCAGTCTAGTGGCATTTCTTTTATGTTCCTGCACAATTCCAGAAATCATTATTTCAGAGGAAGCTCCCAAGTGTGAGAATCCAATATTCATGTTCTAGAGACATTTTTCCTGTTCTCATGTACAAAAAATTCTCTCCAGTAAGATTTCTCCCAGCTAAGAGTCTTGGAGGAACATCAGGTGGAAATGCCAAGGATCAGCTCTCAAATTATGCATAACCTTTCCATTGGCTCCCAGTTTCCCCTACATCCACCCAAAATCCCCATCCAGACCAGTTAGTTCCTGTTCAGCCGCACAGACGAGCTGGTGCACACATGTGAGATTAGATCTTCCCAATCAGCCACCAAAACTGCCCCCAGACAAAATGATCCACCCAATGCACCACCCTGGAGAGGCAAAGGAGATGAATGTGACTTTGATGGGGACATTCAAGGCTCAGTGCTGC
The DNA here is from genome assembly GCA_013398125.1 of Aegotheles bennettii. Lineage (NCBI taxonomy): Eukaryota > Metazoa > Chordata > Aves > Caprimulgiformes > Aegothelidae > Aegotheles > Aegotheles bennettii. The sequence continues at coordinate 491,521 of VZRW01005948.1, forward strand.
CCTCCTCTGGTATGGTGGCTGCAGGGTCCCTCCTACCTGAAACACTGCTTTTGCTATGGCCGCCGAGGACATACCATGGCATAGCCTAAAATAATTAATGACACACCAGACTCAGCAGCTAGGGAGGAAGCTCAGATAGGATTGCTCCTCTATAGCTAAAACAATGACTAAAAACAGAGAAGTGAAAGGCTTGGGTCACCTCCCAGGCTGTGCTGAGCCTGGGGCTTTATTCTTTCATTCTGTCTCGCCCCAGCATCCATCCACAACAGTGCTGTTCCTGGCACCCACTACTCCTGGCTGCCACTGTCCTCCTCCTCTCACCCTCCCTGGGCCATGACTGAGCATTTGTATCTATGTAAATATAATCCCCTTATGAAAACAAATCCTTACTTGTGAACAAAGCCAACCAAATCTGCAGAGACTCAAATGCTGCATTTCACTTCCAGCTATGGGATTGATCAACAGAGAGCAGGACAGAAAATGATGCTCCAAAACTGTTCCTCGTGCTGTTTGAGCCCTCGAGACTCATTGCGCAGCTGTTTAGCAACAAAACACACTCATATTTCACCCTCCCCTTTCCACCTCCATAGCAAACACCATTTACTAAACGCTTGTGTTTAGAATCACAGAATTGTTTGGGTTGGAAAAGAACTTCAAGATCATCAAGAAAATTTTAAATGCAAACTGGTTGCAAGAGGAACAGAATGCTGTAATTCTTAATATTTAAGGCATTTTGACCTAAAGACCATACCCCAGTTTCATTGCACTGCAAGAGCAAGGTGGTGTCTTCAGCACACCCATGACAGCCTAAAGATATTTTCACCTTCTGCCAGAGGAGACCAGCACTGAGCAGAAAACACCTTAGAATCACAAAATCATTTAGGCTGAAATGATCTGTAAGATCATCCAGTCTAACCATTCACCCAGCACTGCCAAGGCCACCACTGCCCCATGGCCCTCAGCACCACATCTACACAGCTTTGAGATCCCTCCAGGCATGGGCACTCCACCCCTGCCCTGGGCAGCCCTTTGGGGAAGAAATTGTTCCCAATATCCAATCCAAACCTCCCCTGGCACAACTTGAGGCCACTCCCTCTTGTCCTCTTACTTGTTCCCTGGTAGAAGAGACCAATCCCCACCTTGCTACAACAGCTTAGCTCCATTTCTTCCAAACCCTGCATGCAGTACACGTGATAACTCACTCTCTTGCTCATCCTGTTGACCACACACCTTTCCCAAGCCTAAGTTCAGCCTGCTACAGCTCGACAACCACATCTGCACTCCATGTGAGGCAGCATCCCCCAACGTGGGGATTAGATGGGTTGTGACACACGGTCCTGGCAGCCCCCATGCCACAGATGCTCTGCATAGGCAGAGCTGGTTTAGAGAAAGCTGCAGGTAAAAACAGCCAAGCAGTTTGGAGCCAGGAACAGAGCAAGCAGTTCCTTGTGACTTGACGTGACACAAATCATTTATGGCATTTGCTGCGTGCAAGCAGTGCATTCCCTGGCAATTCCCCTTCCACAGGAACATGCCGGGTCTGGCAAGGCAGAGACCTCAGCCACACAGGGCAGCTTGGTGCAGCTGTTTGCCACTCTGTGAGCAGGCTGAGTGCAGCTGGATATGTGTTTTTAAAGCTGCAGTTGAATAAGAGTAAGCATTCACATCTCCTGGAGCCCTGCAGCACCAGGGGCAGCTGATGGCTGGAGGGACCAGGCACAGCAGGGAGTTAACACAGCTAGGATGTCCTGCAGCTTTGTGGTGGGAAACGAGAGGAACATCCATGGCAAAGGGACACTGCCATGGAAAGGGGAGGTGAAGCAGCTCCCCTCCCTCTAAATTCCTATTTTGTTCTTAAAAAAGACAAACCAAAGCCAAACTCAAATGGGCCACTGTGGTTTACCCAGTCCATCGACCCTCGGAGGTGCGGTGGGCTCGGTGCAGCCCCTTCGCCTCCTCCCAGCTCCAGCTCTGCCAGTGGGAGCGTGGACAAGAGAGGAAATCAAAACTTGGGTGGGGGCAAGGGGGGCAATGGCAAGAGGGCTCCACCATGCAGCTGACATCATGAGACTTTCAAAGCTTTATTACAGAGAAAATGAGAACGATTTCAAAAGGCTTCAACAAAAACAACTTCCCCTCAAGGAAGATCCTTTTGCTTTCTTTTATGGAAGACAGTTACCTAACACCCGCCTTTATATATAGGAATGGGGTTGTACCAGGGTTTCTTTTTCATTTTAGTTTTGTTTTCCTTGCCCCAGTTTTTTTATTTTTTCCAATGCTTTTTGGAGCTGTAGCAGTGATAAGGCTCTCTGGGTAGGGTGAGACCCATCACACACCGTGCCAAAAGAACAGTGCCCCACGGATCACTGGAAATTCAGAACAGCCACCAAAAAGTGGGGAGAACAACACTTTTAAATGCTTCATTTGAAATTCTGTCCCACTGTGACAAGGGGAGCTTTGAGCATTGGCTCCAATGAGAACGGGATTCCAACTCCAGTCCCTACAAGCCAGTATTTGGATTATAAAAACTCCTCTGCCATACACAAGGTTTCTATAAATTGCAAGCAAGGCTGGCTTTACTGATGAATGAACTGCAGAAGGATTGATTGAGACAAGGTCTGAAACTCTGGCTGCTCTGCTTGTGCCCAAAGTGCCATTGGCCCCATCCAACTGCCACCACGCACCAGAAGTGTGGGATCAGTGTGACCACCCAGGCTGCACGGACAGCGATGTTTGGAAAGGAGATGGTGCCACACCACCAGGATACACCATGGTGTTTGCATGGAGTATTGCACAGGTTTTGAGGGCAGGAAAGCCCTACAGCAAGGAGACCCATGGTGCTCTGTGCCACCAGGGTAAGCCCACCAGGTAACATTCACACAGGATGCTTCAAGTTTCCTGAGTGGGAGGGGTTTCCACCTGGTTCTTTAGAAAACTGGACCAGAAAAGACTTCAACGTTGTCATTTTGTTTCAGCAATAGCACATGAATTTCATTGTGCAACTTCTAGAGATGTTTCTGGAGAGATGCTGGCAGGTGGAAGTGTTGCTTCTTCAATATTCTCTCGCAGTGTTTGCTCTCAACTGCTAGTACTGCCATGTGTTAAATACCATGCAAACAGAGATTACTGGGAATAAGTAAAGAGTTTGTAACTACATGAGAAGCTGCAAATTGCCAAACTGGCTCAGGCAGAAGGTTCACCTTGCCCAGACTTGTTCCTGGCAGTGGACAGCTGCAGATGGTGGAGAGGGTGAAGGAAGGGAAGGCAAAGCACGATAGCCCTCAGCACATCCTCTCAACCTCCGTCACTCCTGCCCACCACCCTCCTCAACCAGAGGTTGTACCCACATCTTCACTGCTAATTAATGACAGATTCATTAACACACCCCAAACAGGGTATGTTATTACTATCATTGAATAGCTGCAGAAGACTAAATCATAGAATTGCTTTTGTTGGAGAAGACCTTTAAGATCATCAAGTCCAACCATGAGACTCACATACCTTTTAATTAATAAGCCCTCCCAAGCCTTTGTATTGGGTCACATCAGTGAAAAACACCTGAAATGGTTAAACACTGACCAACAAGTGGATCTCAAAGAATGTCAGCAGTGGAGAACTATGGAAGAGCTTCCTGGCAGCCCCAGCTAGACACCAGCACATGCTCCACACTCACTGGAAGTACAACAAAATACCAAACCCACTCTTTTCTCTCCTTACTCACTGCCAGACAACTGGCAAAACTGATGAGAGGTTGATTTATAACTCATTTAGTGATCCCTGCACACGGAAGCTGAGTGGCTTTAAGCACAGCTGGCTACATGCAGAGTGGGCACAGGTCACCCCTGCCAGACTGGAATCTGCCCCTGAGCTGACTGACTCAGAATATAACATGTTCCAGGGGAGAAGCACATGGCAAGTCACCTCCCAGCAGCCTCTCGAGTGCAGCACAAGAGCAAGGACACGGCCGGTTGCTGGGAGGTCCCTGGCTCACCATTCTGCTCAGCCTCCAGGAGCTGCTTTGGGCTGGAGCCCAAGAACATCAGAGAACAAACCTGTGACCAGCTCTGCAGCTTGCTCTCTCAACACTGAGAAGATTTGTGCAATAGGCTGAAAAATTCAAGCTCTCTGCCATTTCTTACTATGTTAGGCTTGCAAAGGTCACTGCCTGGAGCTGGGAAGCCTTCCAGTTCACCTCTTTAATGCTTGTTTCTCACATTGTTTTCTTTTTCTCTGCAGCTATAACAGGATCTCGGAGAAAGGGGGTCCACTGGTCACCAGCCCCTGTTCAACACAGGTGCCCAGGAGGATGCTCAGTCAATGCAGTGCCCTGCAGAGCCACCAGAGAGCTCCTGTGAACAGTGCCTTCAACCCCAGCGAAGGAATGGGGTAAGTCCAGAGTGTGAGCACAGAGTGAGGAAAGCTTAAGGCACCGTGAATGAAACAGAGGAGACCAGAAAGAAACCTCAGGAACTCGGGGGTTTGGGCCACGGTCATCCCTGGATGTGCTTAAATAGGAGAAGAAAAACAATTATCTTCTCTCTGTATACTTGGCAGTGGTGTAGCTAAGAATTCAGTGCTGACTATGGGTCTTGTGCTTTAATTTCTAAAAGCAGGTTGAAAAATTGGTGTGGAAAAGAACTACAGAAATTACTTAAGGACTGGGAAAAATGCCATGGGCTGAGAGCTCGACTGGAGAGAAAATGTGATTACATGGGATAAGCACCTCTAGAGGGAGAAAAATGCCTGGTACAGGAGGATTCCCAGCCTTCCTAGGGAAGGCAGAATAGGCAAATTAAAATGAAAAATCAGCCTGAACGTCTTAGAAGAGGCGGGAGCTGAGCAGAAGCTTTAACAGGACTGATGGATCCTCCACCTCCTCCACACAGGACTTAATGCCTCCGGGGTGAACCTGTGAAGCCGAGAGTCACCAGGTCCCAGGGACCCCTGGGTGAAGCTCTGATGTCCAGGGCACCAGAGGGCGATTAGACTGTCTGTCTCCTTCCTGAGTCTTCAACATTTCAGTGGTTATTTACACAGAGGAAATGATGCAGGAAAGCAGCTGTAAAACCAGGCAGGGCTGGCTGCTGGAGCAGCCGAGGCACCACAGCCAGGAGCTTCGCTTGGCCTGGGCGATTTGTCATGGTGAGAAGGAACTGCCTGGCTGCTGGTAGCTGAGCTCAGATATCTCTGCATGGAATTATATTTTATATATTATATAAATATATAATA